>CM067343.1:72355971-72423471 GCA_034190875.2 Urechis unicinctus | reverse complement strand
TGATGACGCAGGTAAGAAGCTCTGATCTAGTTCAGTCTTGAATTAAGTTCTTTGCGGTATTAATCCATTATGTGACTTCATACTGTTGCCTACTTTGTACACACTGTTTCTTTCATTGTATCAATGCAGCGCTACGTCGCCCATGTCTCAACCAGTCCAACTAATCGAGCAATCCACACAACAAAGCATAATTGGCAGACGCCTTAACGGATCAGATACAAGCAACCAGCACACGACAACAGCGACTACAACGCCCAACTTCAGCTTCAGTGAACTGTCGCAAACTGAGCGGGAAAGCATATTCTTCCGCGTGAATTTGGAGCCTCTTCTTGCCAAAGCCACTAAGGGGGTATGTCTCCCGTAGCCTTTCTTATCATCGCAGTTTGTTTGTGGTTCAAAAAGAATTGTCACTGTTTGTTTTCCGTAACAGTAGGTCATGGTTTTGGTCATTTTCACAATAATGTATTTTTATATACTCATCAATACCTCCAAATGGTTTATCAATGCAACTTTATTCGTTTGAAGCGGGTGTGGCAATTTCATTCATCATGGAGCAGGGCATTCATTTGGTTATCGATATGCGTTATCTGTATTGTTCCTCTCAGTCAATTCATTATTGCTGTACTGGTGTTTGCACCCAGCATTGACGAATTGGGTTCAATGTATAAATTGGCTCCCCAAATATGCCATAGATCGTCGCTGCTTTTAGATTTCTAAATGTGATGATGTTGCAAGTACATCACCTTTTGTAGTCAAATGTGTAGTCGCTTGATTAGCACTGTAAATGTATTTATAAAATATATAATATTTAGTATTGATACTAAATCATACAAAGGCCTTACCTAGGTCGGAAATAGGTTTGTGCCAAGCAGGAACTTTACTGGTGCTCTCCGAGCATCCCAATTATCTACATCCGTCACTGTCACATATCACCTCATCTCTGGAGCGCGATGAAAATTTCCAATCGAGGTACTCACATAAATTGAGATCTACAATATATTGTCACAAATGGGTATCATAAATCAGGTACTCTAAGAGATAGAAAGCCACATATATTGTTAAAAACGGGCATAATCAATTTGGCATCACAAAGATGGAGGTTCAAAACATACAGGCACATATAGTTATCATCAATTGGAGATTCGAGATATATACTTCGGGAAAAAAGTCATCTCCCATCCCATTCTCTATGGTCATTATTTATTTCCAGGGACCCATGGATTATTTACCTAAACTACCGCAATCCTTGCTGGCAGTCAGTTCCAACCTGGGATGACAAGTGTGGACTGAGTTGCCTGCCCCTGGTATTCCTGGCGGGCGCGACGAAAAGTGGCACAACTGACCTGTTCTTAAAACTAACTCAGCACGGACACATATCATCTGATTTGAGACTAAAAGAGCCGTTGTGGTGGAATGAAAAATCGCTAAGTTGGGCTTTATTATTTGAGAAAACTATTTTTATTCAAATATATGACTGCTTTACAACATTATAGTTAGCTGAACTTGAGTTGGTACATCGTTACCTCCTTAGGCTTTGATGGTATTATTGTTGCAGAAAACTTTCCAAGAAATGCATCGTTCGAAAGCTACGTCAGCTGGTTCAACAGAGCCGCTTGTGTCATTGATTCCGTCTACGACAATGAGACTAACTACCACCCAGGGATAACTAGTGAGTTTGTTTTGCCAATAATTCAACACTTAAAACACACACACACACACACACACACACACACACACACACACACACACACACACACACACACACACACACACACACACACACACACACACACACACACACACACACGCACGCACGCACGCACGCACGCACGCACGCACACACACACACACACACACACACACAAGCACACACACACAAGCACACACACAATGGCATACGCACACAGAACACACACGCATGCACACACAAACACACACACCTACTCACAAATACACACAAAAATTTTCACACACGAACAGACGTACTTTGACACCCACGTGCATGCACATGCACACGCATGCACACACTGACACCCACGTGCAGGAACATGCACACGCATGCACACACATTTGGTTCTTCAACAACTCAATTGTAGTTGTCTATGCAAATTATTACAATGGATCAACAATTGTCACATCGAGACAACGGCAATTACTGGGTGTCCTCTAATTTAATTCTATCCTGGCGGATTTATTTGTAATATTTTGGTCTATGATAGTGACCAACGAAACAGGTGCAGTAATCCGCATAGGAGTGGTGTAATGTTACGTCGGTTTAAACATTACATGAAGCTTGTGCATAAGTCACATGAGACCTACAGCTCGCCTTGAGGGTCTTACGAGGCTGTGGCCCATAGGAAGCTCTTAATGAATCATCCCCCGTACGAAGTTAAGTTCATATGCCTTGAATGTTGTACGGGGCCGTAGCCCGTAGAAAGCCGTAAGAACCCCACTCCCCCCACCTCCCCCCACGCCTCCCCCCTCCCCCTACGAAGTTGTGGTTACATGCAGGTGGTCTGCAGGCGCTCTACCGCTTCTTCATAGGAATTTCGCCACGAGATCGAAATAACCAATACGTGCACTATACGGGCATGTAGAGAACCTGTAACCAAACAGTACAGGCCATGCAAGGGTCCCGCACGACTGCCTATGGGGGTTCTACGGCCTTTAATCTCTAAGGAGCCTGTACCATAAGGGCACGCAAGGATTTGCAGGGTTTTGGCCTGTGCTGGGCCCAAGACAGCCCATAAGTCTCATGTGACTTAGGCATTATTGTGTATTCATTATAACGCTGCTTTACTACTCTCCTATTCTACTGCAACACATATAAGTAGCCCCCATCAGCTGCGCATGCGTTGGATAACTGAATAAGGCCATTCGCATGAATGATTTGTTCCATAGTCGACGCCTCCTCATCGTCCTTATGGGATTACAATGGTTGGGAGCATATTCCCGGAAACAAAGGTCTTGATGAACCGAAGTACATTCTACCATCCGTCTTGCGTGTGCTTATCCCGCAGGCGTTATATATTGTGATTCTTCGGCAACCCAGTGAGAGGTATGTATCCACAAGGGATACGTCAGCAGTTGATTGAAAATAGTTTGTAAAAGAAAGAACCACCACTCGATGGTAGAGAGCTACTATATCCGTTACTGTAAAGAGAAGTGTAAAAATATGGATTGTTACAGAGTGTATTCCCACTTCCGCATGGTGAGCCAGCATCGGTCGGTGCAGTATTTTCACGACTGCTCTGTCGCTGCTATCGACACTTTCAACAGGTGCTTGGAAGAACATTCGCTGCGATCCTGTACATATAACAGCACATTGGTTCCCAACGACTTTGAAGTAAGCATGAATGTTGACCTTGACCAATGGCGGAACAGAATAAAATGCTAAGAAACTGATACAATGTTATCATAGAACCGTTTGCAAAGTGTGAATGATTTCTATTTTCTTTTTAGATGCATTCATTAAGATAAGAATGTACAAAAAAAAAGAAACAAACTGAACCACGAAACTGTTCATTTGCAGCATGGTCTTACTTACCGAGCCTCAATGTATTATGTATATCTTAAAGACTGGTTGGACATCCTTCCCCGAAAACAGATGCTTATCCTTAAAAGCGAAGATTACTATGCCAACAGAACACGTGTTCTCATGGAGGCATTCTCGTTCTTGAAATTGGGTAATGCAGTCACTTGTGAGAATAATCAACTGATTCTGAATGAACTGAGAGCGGAATGAAATATTTGAATGTACGCATAACGACGAGCTATGTTGTCTCTCTGTTGTAGAGTTAACACCACCAAGTGTATTACATGGCGTGGAGACATCGCGAATCGCAATGCATAAACGGGCACGGGCTCCGCAATATAAAATAATGGATCCTATGTTCCCGAAGACGAGACGATTACTGGATGACTTTTACTCCCCATACAATGATAAACTGGCATGTTTGTTAAATGACGACAGATTCAACTGGACGGAAGATGAATTATGACTTCGTATTATTATTACCAATATGACTGGCTAACCTGTTCAGAAATAAAATGATACCCACTGATCAAGCTGTTGCCCAGAGCATTTATGTCCAAATGAACAATCTGACGTGTTTGTCGGCGAAGTATAAGATTACCGAAATAACATGCCCGTTCATGCATTGGCGTTTGTACACATATACTTTCAAATGGTCATATGTTATACATGGCAATACCCATCACAAAGTTTGCGAGTTATAATTGTTCATGAACGATCAAATGTAGCGCAGACAGGTTGGCAGTTGACTGAGCACCAGTATTGTCGGGGTATGAATTATGGGACACATCAATATCGGTGGCACATTGTCTGTTTCACTCTATTATTATTATTATACCAAATTTATATAGCGCTAATTTATCGATAAAGATCTTTAAGGCGCTGCACAAGCACAGATAAATTGAATGTGAGATCACATATCGGCAATAAAAAACTTTAAGAAGCCAGTGAAATCTATTAAAATAAGGACAATAGTCCGTTCATGAATTAGAGTAATAAAATATAGCATAAGTCGTTCAGCCAGACCACAACAGCTCAAATCAGCAATAAGCCTGCCGAAAAAGGGGTCTTTACATTCCGCTTAAAACTGACTAGACTAGGTGAAAGTTTTAGGTCTTCATAGAGTTCATTCCACAACTGGGGTGCTGTCACACGGAACGATCTGCCACCGTAGGTACAAGTTCTTGGTTTTGGGACAACGAGGAGGGATCGGATAGCTGAACGTAAGTTCCTGGTCGGCTCGTATAGCACGATGAGGTCCCTTATGTACTGTGGTGCATGTCCATTTAGCGCTTTGTAAGTGTACAGAAGCACCTTGTACACAATTCTGTACTCCACTGGCAGCCAATGGAGTTCAACGAGAACTGGCGTGATGTGGTCTATATGCGATGTCTTTGTAATAAGGCGAACACATGTATTTTGTACATGTCATTTGCAGCATGGTCTTACTTACCGAGCCTCAATGTATTATGTATATCTTAAAGACTGGTTGGACATCCTTCCCCGAAAACAGATGCTTATCCTTAAAAGCGAAGATTACTATGCCAACAGATCATGGAGGCATTCTCGTTCTTGAAATTGGGTAATGCAGTCACTTGTGAGAATAATCAACTGATTCTGAATAAACTGAGAGCCAAACTGAACTTTTTTTCATCCAGGCCTGCAGCTCCTCCACACATGCTACCATTCGGGTTGATGTTTCTGAATATCAAGATGGAAGGACTAGCTTTGTCAGAGAAGAAATGGGCGATAATGGGAAGAAGTCGAAGGAAGCTTTTGTCACTTTCATCAACGAAGTGATATCGTGACGGGCATGGACGAGGATTATTGATATGCTTGGACATCTTTATTTATAAATGATTACTTATTTGACACAAAACTTGTTCCCAGACCAGGCTGGGAGCCCTCTCTGCCAGCATAGAAGCCCAACACGATACCATTGAACTACACGGTCAAGTGCATTCCCTATTTTAGCCTGAGTCATGAGGAGTTAATAAGTACCAATGAAACTAGTCAGGCTGCAACATTTGGGAGACATGAAGTGACGCTGCAGTCGACAAACATCTGGCCATCACCGACGATGGAGCCCTAGCCCTTATTTACCTCCACTTCAATACCGCGCTGACGCAGACATACGGTGCACAGAATGGTTCATACCTACAATATATTCACCAGCTTTTTTTGAGGCGGCATGAATCATATAATGGAACCTCTAGGTCCGTCTCAGTTTCAACGCTGCCACGCTCTATGCCACAAAAGGCTCGCTTTCTGGAAGTAGGCATTAAGACTACACTTAACTCTAACCTCGCCACTTATCTTAAGTTTATTTGTGCCAAATTAACATTATGACTGCATCCTTAACAAAAGTTACTTGAATTCGTAAGGATCTGTTTTTCGTAAAGGGCGAAGAGAGAGCTGTCCTGCTAGAGGACCTGTCAATGGCAACTTGGGAAGTCGGTGGTTGCAGTGACGTCATGGTTAAAGAAGACTGACTGGTCTGATCAGTGACGTCATGTCTAAGGAAGACTGACTGGTCTGATCAGTAACGTCATGGTTAAAGACGACTGACTGGTCTGATCAGTGACGTCATGGTTAAAGACGACTGACTGGTCGGATCAGTGACGTCATGGCTAAAGACGACAGACTGATCAGCAAGCTCCTTTCAACTGTCCATAGTATCACAATCAACCAGCTCTTTCCTCCGTCCATTGAATCACAATCCACAATCTCTTTTCTTATGTCCATTGTATTTCAATAAACAAGCAAACAGACACGCACTTCCATGCGCATGCACACTGAAATTCTTATGCACACAGAAGCACAGGCACTCACAAATATCACCTATACACATTTGTTGCTCAACAACTTATGCATAGTCGTATGCCAACAGTTTAACCATCTACTGCAACACGTGAAGATTCCATCAGCAGCGCATGCGTTGAATAAAGAAATAAATTAAATGACATTGGCATGTTGGTTTTGATTATTGTTCTACAGTAGACGTCTCCTCGTCGTTCTCATGGAATTATTATTGTTGGAAATTTATTCCTGAAAATAAATGCCTCGATGAACCGAAATACATTCTGCTATCAGCTTTGTGCGCGTTAAATCCAAATATTATTGTAATTCTTCGTAAACCTAGTGAAAGGTGTGTTGTTTGCATTAAGTTTTGACCAATGCAGAATTTCACGTATCCAGGAACAACAAAATCGTAACGGAAAACACTAATCTTCAATGGCCTGTTCTCCCTCCACGTTCAAACCTGCTCCGCTCAAATGAACCACAATTACTGTAAGTAGTAGTTCAACGGAGACGAGGTATCACATAGTGCGATACTGCCATTACGACTGAAGTCAACTCCCCACTCGAATAATTCGATTTAGTGATAAGACGTTATACAACTAGCTGAGACAGGAATGGGGATCTTGGGTGGGCGGCGCCTAATCGAGTTGCTTCACATCCGAGGCGCCAATATGTTTTAGACGTCGTAGTGTTAAAAAGTTTCATAAGGACAACTCCCGGTTTGTAAATGAAACCACTAACCTGGGGTCAGACATTGTGGTTAAGAACAGAAGGGTAAGCTGAGGCTACCGTGAGGCCACTGCTACTAATTGGCATCTTTTACAGGAACAGGCGGGAATTGCTAATGTTGTTCACTGGGTTTTTTTTATTTGGCCTTGAATCGGATAATAATCTAATCATATGCTATATAAGTCGACTAAACATATCTGAACGGCGGGCTCTAAGCATAGCAAGGCGTTTTGTGTGCCGCTAACCAAATTGGATTGCTGCCTTGATCTGATCGGCTCTCGAGCGTTGTCAAATGATTAGTTCTTCGTCTAACATCACATGAGCATTGTGTGTTCATTTAGTGCATATTGTAGAGAAGTATAGGTAATGGTGGTTCGAGCGCACCCCTCCAAATAGAGACCCAACCCACAAACGATAATTAATCTCCCCACTTCAGAGCATCATTAACCCACTTCAACTAATCTTTTCGGGGTCTAAGGTCTCAAGAGCTGCCAATAGCTCGCCAAGGATTTAAACTGCTACCGTATCAGTAGGCTGTGAGTCGTAGGGTTAGGGGCAGCCATGAGTCACAACGAAATCGCAGGGGAACCACAATTACCTATACTGCGACCCTCTCAGCAGGCCATGAGTCGCAGGGGAAGGGGCAGCCATGTGTCACAGGGCAAAAAATGACGAAATCGCAGGGTAAGGGAGTCACGAGTTGCAGGGCACAAGTAACCACCGGCCACTAGTCATAGGTGAGTATTTCATCGCGACTTGATTTTGAACCCCCTTTTAGACTAATAAAACATTAGAGTAATGACGCCCCACCACATACGTGCCGACTTTGCTGAAATCCACGGTCAGGCCCAGCCACCCTATCCACGGACGAAGGTCGCCCTCGCGGCACTCATAAAGAAAAACGCCTTCGACAGGACGTACAAGGAGATGTACGCAAGAATGACAACCATGGCGAACCGTGACCCTCAGCCGCCGACTCCATCCCCCCGACTCTGGTCTGAAGTGGCGAAAGCACCGGCCCCACACCCCAGGCCCGCCTCCAGGAAACCACTCCCCTGTGTAAGGCTGGTCCCAGTTCCCCGAATAAGCCTCAGACCAGTTCCCACTCCCCGCCTCAAATTCTGGAGAACCAAGCGGGCCATCAGCAAGCAACTGCAAGGCTGGATCATTAACGTTCCCAATACTCAACCCTACGCCCAAGACCTCATGACCTTCCAGAAAGGCGTGCAACCCCAGGTTCGTAAAGTTCTGGCAGAGGCGCTGAACCGGCTAGGCGGCCTCAAGACCCAGTTTGCAATCAAGGTAAGCCTCTACAAGACCGATAACGATGGTGTCATAGAGTATGATGAACCAGTCCTACGAAATAATCAGCAGGTGATTTTAGACCCAGAAGACATTGACCCTACGATGAACCAAGCCACCCCCAAAATTCAGGAGATGCTGGAGAAGTGGGTTAACCAAGGTTCTAGATGGGTGTTCGAAGTAGTAAAAACCATCTGGATCGACATCGCCAAGTATCAGTCACTCAAAGGCGGCTCCTACCTACCCCTACCGGGGGCACTGGCTAGAAAAGAGGCCATCATAAACGTAAAGAACTGGGACGACTTCTGCATTCTACGGTCCTTCATATCAGCACTGTACCCAGTCGCCAAAGACCCACAACTACCATCAAAATACAACATCCAATGGCTCCTAGATAAGCTAAAGGGCTCAGGTGTGGCGTACCCAACCCCCGTCTCCCAAGCAGAAAAAATCGAAAAGGCTCTTAACCTAGGCCTGAACATATTTGGCTGGGATGGGAAAGCTGTCATAGTCCACCGGATCAGCAAGCACCCCGGCACCTGCCTAAACCTCATGCTGATCGAGAAGGACGGAGTATGCCATTACACCTGGATTAAAAACCTAGACCGCCTACTCTACGACCAGACAAAACATGAGTGCCGCTAATTTTTCTGCGAACGCTGCCTCCACAGCTACACCACCTCGGCCCTCCTCCAGGCCCACAAGCCAGAGTGTGCAGGGATCGGCCAAACAGCCGTGCAGGTAGACATGCCAGAGGAGGGGAAAAACATCCTATCCTTCCAGAACTGGCAAAAGCAACTCCCGGCCCCCTACGTCATCTACGCAGACTTCGAGGCGCTCACAGTAAAGCTCCCAGGGCCAGCACTCAATCCATAAAAGAGCAACAACCAGAAGACCCAGGAACACAAGGGCTGCGGGTTTGGCTACATAGTGGTCCGATGCGATGGAAAGACCTCACCCCCAGTCATTTACAGGGGAAAAGACACTGTGGAGAAGTTCCTCAAAGCTCTACAGCAAGAGGAGAAAAAAATCAAATCAGTTCTCTCAAAGTCAGTCCCCATGCGGATGACCCAAGACGACCAAAGAGTCCACAAGACCGCAACCCAATGCCACGTCTGCAGCAAACCACTACTCACCGACCGGGTCCGCGACCACTGCCACATAACCGGCAAGTACAGAGGGCCAGCCCACAATGTCTGCAACCTAAAGCTTAGGCTGAGCCCCAAGACAACCCCCATCTCAATGGTCTTCCATAACCTGAGGGGCTATGACTCCCATCTCCTAATGCAAGGCATAAGCAAAGTAGATGGAGACATCAACTGTATACCCAACAATATGGAGAAGTACATATACCTATCCCTCGGACAGCTCCGCTTCAAAGACAGCGCACAGTTCCTCCTGGCCTCCCTCGACAAGCTAGTCTCAGCCAATAGCCCAGACGCCTTCACCGTAACTAGACCAGACAAAGCGAGGGTTACTCCTACGCAAGGGAGTCTTCCCCTACGAGTTCATGGATAGCTGGGATAAGTCTGATTCTCCCCTCCCGCCCGTCCTACAGCAAGCTCTCGGAGCAGGGCATATCAGCCACAGACTCTGCCCACGCGCAAAAGGTCTGGAGCACGTTTGGCTGCAAGAACATGGGCGACTACCACGACCTCTACCTCCGGACAGATTTCCTCCTCCTAGCCAACGTGTTTGAAGACCAGCCTAAAGCAGTACGGCCTGGACCCAGCCCACTACTATACCAGCCCAGGCCTCTCGTGGGACACTCTACTCAAGAGCACAGGGGTAAAACTCGAACGACAAACACCTCTTCATCGAGAAGGGTCTGCGTGGAGGAATAAGTATGGTCTTGCGGCGCCACGCCAAAGCAAACAATCCCTACGTAGGAGACTTCGACAGGACAAGCCCACAAGCTATATCCAGTACCTCGACGCCAACAACCTTTATGGATGGGCAATGAGCCAGGCCCTACCTACCTCGAAAATTGAGTGGGTAGACCGGCCAGAGTCGCTCTCCAGAATAGTCCACACCCACCCTGACGATGCCGAGACTGGGTACATCTTTGCGGTCGACCTGGAGTATCCAGCTGAGCTTCACGACGACCACAACGACTACTCCCTGGCCCCAGAGTGACTACTTGTCCAGAACGAGTGACTCTCAGACTACCAGAGAAACCTCCTTGACGAATACGGCGGCCACGGAGTCAAGAAGCTTGTCCCGAACCTGCAGAATAAGGAGAAGTACGTACTTCACTACAGGAACCTCAGACTGTATCTCGCCCTGGGGATGAGGCTGACCAAGATCCACCGCGCCCTATCCTTCACCCAAAGAACCTGGATGGAACCCTACATCCAGAAGAACACAGATCTCCGCAAGGCCGCAACCAGCGACTTTGAGAAGGACCTATACAAACTAATGAACAACTCCGTCTTCGGTATGACCATAGAGAACCTCCGCAAGCGGGTTGACGTGAAGTTAGTCCGAGTTGCAGACAGCAACAAAATAAGAAAGCTTATTGCCAGCCCCGCCTTCGCCCACCAGAAAATATTCGACGCAGTCTATTTGGGGATGTGCATACTCGATCTGTCCAAGCACCTCATGTATGACTTCTACTACAACACCATAAAGTCCCAGTAAGGCCGCGGGGTCAACCTACTCTATACCAACACTGACTCCCTCCTCCTGGAGATCCGCACACCAGACATATACGCCGACATGAAAAAAAACCTATTTGACACCAGCAACTACGACCCAGCCCCCCCGCTCCACAGCAACGAGAACAAAAAGGTTCTAGGAAAGATGAGGGACGAGTGCGGCAGTGTACCCATCAGAGAGTATGTAGGCATACGCCCAAAGATGTACTCCATCCTAATGTCGACCCAGGAGGAAATCAAGAAAGCAAAGGGCGTAAAAAAGGTAGTGGTCAAGAAACACCTGCGCCACGCCCAATACCTTGAATCGCTGTTCGATCAGAAGCGGTTCCGCCATGGGATGAACATGCTCCGAAGTGACAGCCGCAAGATATATGGGCTGCACGACCACAAGGTGTCTTTATCCCCCTTTGATACAAAGCGATGGATAGCTCTGGGTGGCGTACACACCCTAGCCTACGGGCATAGCCAGGCCTACCACCCAGTGTAGACCGGCAGACGGGGTGTATCGTATTCAACCGTGGGTGTATCCACACATTCCACCTACGACCTGCCAATGAGGTCAATGTTGGACACCTCTCCCTCACCCTCTACCCCCTCCGCAATCATGAGGTCATCCACCATGCCGGCTATAGTGAGACTGGTGGTGCCCTGGGGAGAGCGTAAAGGAGTGGCCTGATGGGGGTTTGGGAGTGGCACCACCGGGCGGACGTGGGGGCATGGTCTTTCTAGCTCGAGAAGGTTTATCTAGCACGCCTTCCTCAGTCATACCAGTCTCAATGTGAGTTGCAATCCGGGCCTTCCTGCTCTCAAGCCTCTTCTTCTTCTTGTTTAATTTGTAATACCGTCTTGTAGTATCTGGGTATCAGGCGGCACAACAAGCAGCTCCTCCTTTACAAAGCCACGGTCCATCCAACAAATAGTATAGTACAGGCTCACCCGATTTAGTGACAGAGCTTCCAATCCGGTAAACATTGAGTGACCACACATGGTCAGTGGCCCGCCGCCGCTGGTCTTGCTCTACCTCACCAGGTTGGTAGAGGTAGCGAACGCCAACACCAGAGGGAAGCTTTTGCTCTTTGACCCCCAGCTGGCGCCCTGGTACGACTGCAGAGGGCTTTTGTGCAACTCGTTTTGACTTTATAGCATCTTTCCAGTCAAGCGGGTCACCTCATTATTTATTGCAGAGACTACAGCCTGCAGTCGAGAAACCCACTCCGTCGATCGTTTTCCAGTATCCTTTAACTCCAAGACATACTGGTGACCAAAGAGTCACTCAGCCAGTGTTCGGTTAAAGCATTCCACTACACCCTGTTCCCGATGGATATTCACATGGCCACACCTGACTGATACTCCATGTTTTACTAACAGCTGATTCGCTGCTCCCATAAACTACCGACCGGGGTCGACCTGAAGTAGTTTAGGCCACCTCAGTAGGCCTCGCTTGGATGTCCTCTCGAGCGCACCTGCGACCTCTTTAGCCTCTTTTGTAGTCAATGGCTCAGCTGCTTTGTAGCGCGAGGCCACATCAACCACTGTTAGGGCATAGTTGTAAGTCTGGCGCTTCACAACGTCACGAGGAAGAAATAAGAGATCGGCTTGGTGAACCTCATTAGGGATAGGGACATCAAACTTTGGCCTGGGAATATGTTTTGGCACTGGCAGGTAGATTTGCCATATAGCTTGCTTTGTTAGCCACCCCCTGGCAACTTCTTCAAAAAACCCTCGCTTCTGTTGCAAGCTTCTTGATAGCTGTTATGGCTTTTCAGTAGCCCTTAGGACTATAGTATATCTTCTGCATGCAACGATCCATACAGAGTAAACGCCCGAGTCTCCAAATGACCTACTTAGCAAGCCTGTATGCAACCAGCCCAGTCCTTTTTGACCATCTGAGGGCTCGTAGAAGTCTGAAAGCTGAGGCTCAGGGCCCAGCGGGTCGACTGCTTTATTCGTAATCAGGTAGTACTCACGCATAGCCTCGTCCGCATCCCTAAATGTATGCTCGGCATGTCCCTGGTGGCGCAGTTGCTCATTGATGAAGTCTAAACGTTCAGTTCGCTTCTTGGCCCATGCTGCCTGAGCAGATTGAAGCTGCTCGATTGCCATATCATGGCGTTTATGTTCCGCGTCCACTTGGCTGTCTCGTAACTGAGAGAATCAAAAGTTGCTCCCAGAGAATGCAAGGGCGTTAACAAGAGCGCCTCCAACAAGCAGCACGAGTGTGGCCATTACTTCAGTATATCAACTGGTAAGATTCCTTGTTTAATTAGCATATCCTTTGTGGCCATAGCTAGTGATACATCGGCAACAACCATAGCCAGGTCCCGTGGGGTGAAATCAAGACGTGGCACCCTACCATCCAGAGCCATCTTAGCAAGCTTGGCATAACCTATTGATATACCGGAAACAACTGCACCATGGTACAGAGCATTGACGAGCATTTTTCCATCAGTAATTGGTGTTGTCATCTTATTCCATATAAAACGGATCCTTCAAATGAGCATTCGTAGGCTTTTGTACCACAACCTATTTAGGGTGTGAGGCTACCATCTGGTGCCTGCAGCAATACAATGCGAGTCTAAACACCCCAACAACCAAAGGCGCAGCCCATCTTCCCCACGCCCACCTTTCCGGAGGCTTGCTGGTTAATATTGGCTCGACAGCTTCGTCTCTAGCATCTGTAAGCGCGGCCTTAGCCTCTCGGAGCTCTCTCAGAAGCTTATTTTGATTGGCTTTCCGAGCTGCAGCACCCTTTCGTCCTGCCTTTATAGCGTTTTTTGTAGTGGTCGCTGACGTTATCTCCACCGGTGTTGTCTCTCCTTGATTTGTGTTCGTTTATTCCATGTTTACTTACTAAATTTATTTGTCCTATTGACAGCTCTTAGTAAGCACCTGTTATAGCGTAATTAAGCACATGTTATAGTGTAGTTAAGCTCATGTTATCGGAGATAAACACATACTATAGCACGCAAGTGTTTACCTCTCCACTGGCCCTTATTGATTCGGTGCTTGTTTTTCCAAATTGACAGTGCTTAACTTTTGTTAAAGCCGCAGTTAATGTAGCTAAAAACATACCATAGCGATGATATAGCTCACAAGTGGTAGTGCTTAGGGCGTGTCCAACAAACGGGTCAGTCTCGAGGTCTGTAATTAGTTTTGGCTGGTGTTCTGGTGGGATTGGTAGAAACATACAAGCAATATCTGAGTATAGCTGTAGCAATGATTGACCTAGGGTGCGCGTCATGCTAGCGCCTAGCCGAGCCTTGTATCTCACATACAGGTTTATGATCTCTTCATCAGACATTGATTCAACCTGGTCAATTGTAAGGCGCTCCAAACCAAGGAACTGACGGGCCTGACCCCCAGCAAGCCTATCTCTCTTAGAAGACATATCTACACCAGGGGTGCAACTAGGTTCCCCCAGACTTTGTCTCCCCGCTAAGCTAGTCGTGTCCTGTTCAAGGAGTTTATCAATAATGGTATCAGGATCCATGAATATACATATACGCCTTCAAGCTTCAAAATACTGCACCGCTACCCAGATGAAGAAACCTAAATTGGTTACTGAGGCAGCGGTTGCTATCAAGGCCAATATATCTTCAATCGACGGCATATGCAGTAGGTTGATCAGTCTTCAGCAGCAGTTTTGCGTGCTTGGTCTTTCCTAGTAGTTGGCGTACTGTGGCACGTTCCTCTTTTGTTGGAATTACATCATTTTCACGTAAGGCGTCTTCAAACAAGTCACGGTCATTGGTGTGAAAGAGCACCATCCAGCGAGTCTGCTCATGTAAGTCCTTCAGCACAGAGTTGTACTTTTGGGTGAGGACCCAGACATTTTGCTGCGCATGGCGGCCGCTAAAGGCCAGTTCGGACAACATGTCTTTCTTCTTGGTTAGGGCCTTTGTAGCCAAACAGTCATCAATAATGTAGAGGGTAGACTCACCCTTAAAACAATGGTAGAAAGCCCTCAGGTGGTCATGGAGCCGCTCCCCTGGATCAACGACATAGACCTCTGAATCATCCCACACCCATGACCGCGACTGATAGGCCTCGTTGTAACGTATGGTAGGGCAGAGGATTACAAAATGCTCGAAGGCACCGAAGAAGGGCCCTTCAAGTAGGTCGAGGATGAATGCGGTTTTCCCACATCCTGTGAATCCATTATAATATACATATAAGCGTTCAATGCACCAAGCGCCTGTGATTTTTTCGTGATCTGAATGGTAATACCCTCTCCACGGCCCTTCCACTACCATGCAGCTGGTCGTCATCACTCATTCTTAAGTCGAGCCATAGAGAATACTTGGTGGTTAGGTACTCTCCTATGGACACCTCCGACAATGCCAAGTCTTTTACAGCTATTGCTACACTGGGGTCTCGTTTACTCGTTGCTGCAAAGGCCTTCTTCACCTCATCCCACTGCTGGTAGCCACGCATGCCTTGGGCATAGAGTTGGTTGGGGATGCCCTCAATGGTCACCTCAACTTTTGTAATCTTTGGGTTGTAGAACAACTCTGTCTTCCTGGCGTATGAGGCACCCTCTGGGTCTTCAAAGAGCAGTAGGATGCCCTTCATGCTGCGAGCTGGCACGTTCAGGTTGATGTTCCACAGTGTATCTCTCTTATTGTATATAAGCTTTCTGTGACGAAGAAAATGGTCATACAGAATCGAGAGCCGACCTGTGTACTGGGTGCGTATCATGCGGGCCAACTCTGGGTGCGTATCATGCGGGCCATACACACTGGCTATGGCCAGGTCCTCTTTCTTGGTCTCATCCTTGTCTCCTGTCCCCATTCGTATCTTAGTTGTGTTTCTGTCATCTGATGTGTCAATGCCCTGATACTGGAGGCCTTGTCTCTGCTGTGCAGTCCGCCACAAGTCGTGGTAACAGTGATACACATCGCTGTCATCAATAGACATGACCTCATTACCAGAAATCTTGATTGTCATTTTCTTGACCACGGCGCGGCCCAGGATTTGCACAACGCTGTGGTTAAGATCAGTCGGTGTCAGCGTGATTGTAAAAGCCAGCCGTGCTGTCCCTGGAACAATGACATTGTCTACGCCTAGACTGGGGAAGCGAACCAGCAGTTGTTGGTTCTGGTCAATAGTGCTTATCAATCGCTTCCATACTCACTGCGATTGGATTGGCAATCTCGACTCTGGTAGTTGCTTTGACGGGTGGAGGGAGCACTAGTCCAACCACTGCACCAACGCCGACACCAGCTGATAAGCCCGGTTTAAAGGAATGGATTAAAAAACAGTTGAACTCCTTGGCAAACGTCCTGCAAAGGTAGCTGGTTGGATGGCAGAACATGTATGGGCGCAGCTGTGGCGCTGGGGGGAGTTATCTTCCTGATACTCCGTGACTTACTACGTAGCAAACCAAGCACAGCTAAGCCTATAGCGATTCCGCCTACAATAAGATCGGTCTTCTCATCCTCGTGCACACCACGCAGACCGGTCTCAGCTATAGGGGCCGGCCCTGGTGAGGAGAGTTCTATATCTGTATCTGGCGGAGGGTCAAAGCTTCCTCTATCTGGAACCACCGGAACCATGTTGACATCAGCATTGCTGCCGAATTGCTGCTCCTCAGTCGCGATGGTAATCAGACTGTTGTACCCAGCAACGTTTCCAATAGCGAGGCTCATATCAGACGGAGCCATGTACCGGCCCGTTCCAAACACATAATCAACCTTTTAAGAGGCATTCTAGAGGACGTTCTGATACCGTCAGATGGATGAAGGAATGTCCACTGGGGTGTTGATGGCATCCTCAACGTTGGCCTGAAATTGCTTTTGAGCATCAAAGGACGTTTCAACACCTAGTATCTCTGAGCGGGTCTGCGCCTGAGCACTAAGAATGGCCCATATATAGTTCCCAATGCTGTCGTTGATCCGTGAGATACCTGGGGATGTGAACCCCTCAGATTTGTCCAGGATGAAGGTGGTCCAGGCGATGTTTGCCCACTCTTGGTCTTGCTTTATGAAATCGATGTGCAGCTTGCCGCCCTGGAAAACAAACCAGTGGGTTGATTTCTCAAAGGTTTGCCTAACGGATTCGTACAGGTTGGTGTTTCCATAATGAGTGATCACCCGTACCTTGTGTGTTTCGGGTTCGGTGAAGTAGATCTGCCCTAAGCCCTGGTTGCCACATGGCATCCTCCAGTCAACCCCAAACTCGTGGCAGAGTTGGTGGTAGATTCTCTTCTCGAAGATATTGTTGGTAGCCGACCATGTGGCGTCATCCGGCAGTGCTATTCTCATTTCGTCTAAAAGTCTCCGGATGGTGTAGTATACGTGAAACCTGTAGAGGTTACTTAGTGCTGGGGAGTCGGATCTGAGGTGGTCCAGGGCAGATACACCGCAGCCACAGGTTGCGCACCATACAACAAAGTTTACCTGGTTCTGCCAGTATTGCATGTGGTTGGTTCTCCAGCCAACTACAAGGCTGTCGTCGCTTATGTTTGGCACCACGTATTTATCAAACAGGTTGGAGAACTCTACACCAAACGCATCTGTGATATTATCCGATTTTACCTGGATGAGGAGATGTGTCAGATCCTCGCGGGCAATATGGGGTAGGTATACCGGGCCAGTTTTGTACGTTTTATTCGTATTGAATGTAAAGGCTTGATTATTCATAGTGCTATGGATCACACTCTGTCAAATGTTCAAAGCGGCGATGCTGTGTCCCTGCAAAATGCTATTGACAATAGTGCAGGTGATCTATATGTAGGTCTTAGGTCAATCACATATACTGGGGTTGGTATAACACTGAACGAGGCAAATTTCTACAGGAGAAGAAGAAGGTGTCATTTTGTCCCCTGGTCTCTGGAACTTCAAACTTGTGCAGGATGAATTTACAGCTCCAGGGCTTACTTTGAGAGATAATGCTCATGATCGGACTATCGCCCTCTCAATTCCTGATGATTGGGCTATACAATGTGGCGACGGTGTGTTAAAAATGTTGGGTCTTGATAAGCCAACTCTGGTTGGAGGATGGATTCCTTCAGGTCGTTACGATGCCCCCTGGCCAGTCAACTTTAGCATCTTTAACCCACTTTATGTCCACCTCGATCAAGTCAGTGCCACCCACAACATGCTTGATGGTGCGCCCACTACGCTTCTTGAAGTTGTGGGCTGTGGGGGCGGCTCTTTCGGTGATATCATAACCACCCGGGTCCCTAATCCTGTGTCAAAACGTGTTACTGTAGGAGCTGTGAATGAGTTGAAGGTTCAGATAAGAGATAATAAGGGACGTCTATTGAACAACCACGACTTACTTATTGGTGTTGTTCTCGAATTTACAAGATGTCAATAAAAGTGAGTATTTATGGACCTAGGCAAAAAAGGCACACTCTGGTGGAGACCTTGAAAAGAGAGAGAATAAAATCGTTCAGTTGGGAGACCTAATATCGCGTAACGATGCTCTTAATAAAAAGTATGTTGATACACAACATAGACGGCAACGCAGAGACCTGATACAATACGCACACTTGCAAAAGAAACCCCTCATTACTATTTGGGCAGAAGTAAGTGGCGCCCTTCGCATAGGATATAAGTGGTCTTTTGGTGATGGGGTCAAGACTCACTAGACTTAAGTTGTGGATACACCATGACATGTGGTGGTCGTATGGGGTTGTCGTCTGGTGCGGGCGCGGGTACTGGTGCTATAGCAGTGTTTCCTGTTATAAATGGGACAATTCAGTCGGTAGGAATAAGTAATCCTGCTAACCAACAGGCTGTTGTATTATCTTTTGACCAGCCTTTAGAGTTGGAACAAGGCAACGTTATTAATTCTTATACATCCGCTCCACACAGAAAGGTGACTTGTACTGTAATATCACTCCTAATTGAACTTGACTCACGTATAAAGCAGCAGTATGAAACAACAACAAACGACTGCACCGTTGAATCAGGAGCTGCCGAAATGTGATCTAGGGCAATCCTATCGGCTAAATGAGATCAGTCTTAAGAAGCAATACCTTGAGAAAGAAATTGAAAAATGGTGCTATGTACAAAAAATATAGGTGTGCAGTAAACTCAGTGGACACTGCTTTAGTTGCTGTGGGTATGTGTCTTGGAGCAAGTGGTGCGGGTCTGATGTCTACGGTGGTTGCTGCCCCAGTTGCTACAGTCTTGGGTGCTACGCGGGCTGTGTGCGGGCTGGTTGCGATCGCAGGAAATGTCATCAGCCGGCGACTGTCAGCGAAGGTAAAGAAGCACAACCAGATTCAAATTCTGGCACAGAGCAAACTAAACACGGTTACAGATATTATTTTGGCGGCGTTTGGAGATGGCTTTATCTCAGACGATGAGTTTAAACTCGTTTCGGCCGAGATCGAAAAATATACTCGAATGAAAAGCGACATTAAGGCTAAGACGTTGGCTAGGGTATCTTCACCCCCCTCACCGCCTAGGTTGACGGGGGTCTGCGTTGGAGGAAGTGACTACTCCGCTATCATAAGGCAAAACTACTTCAGCAGCTATAGCAAGAAGCTGACTGAAAAAAACTAGCAACGAGGGTGTTCGCTTTAGCGTGCCCTGCCTCTGGGGTACGACTTTTGAGTAGGTTGCAATTGCGGTATTGGAGAAGGTGTACGATATCAAGGTCTACGAAAATAATATCTATATTCAGGGTGGTGCAACAGCCTACTCTCCAGATGGCTTTTGTGTGCTACCTATCCGGTGGGGTGGGGGGGGGTGGAGTGGATGCTGTCTGTCTGGGGCATCCTGAGGAGATTGTGCTGCTCGAGATAAAGTGCCCCTACACTCGGAGTCGTGGGAGGGTGATTCCAAACATGTATAAGCCTCAGGTTCTGTTGGGGCTGCACCATAGTCCGGTGGCGACCATCGGGGTGTTTGTCGATTGCGTTTTCAGGTTGTGTTCCTTTGAGGACCTAGGGAGGGCTGAGGCGTATAACCAGGTGTATCACAAGGATCAGAAGAAGTATAAGGAGACGGTGGCTTGGGGGTGGGCCGGGGTGGAGGGGCTTGAAGACGGCGACTATGGCGCTAAAGGGAGGTTTAATAATTGCCTGGAGGTGGAACAGGAGCATCACGGTCCTTGGTTGGGGAGACCGAGAGGGACCATGGAGAGGCCGACGGGGGCTTTCTACTGTTGGAAGCTCTTTACGATTAGATTGATAAACGCTCGTCCTGATTCCGACTTTATCGAGAAGAATGACGCTAATGTTGCCCAGTTTATACAGGACCTGGACCGCGTGAAAAATGGAACCTACACGGGTAGACTTGGCTCCGGAATGTTTACGCTTAAGGACCTCTATAGATAAAGTCCTTGGAGGTTAGTAGTATACATGGTAGCGGCTCCCTCTCCCCCTACCCCATGTGGTCGTGGGTCCCTACCCCCTGTGACTCATGGCTGCCCCTTCCCATGGCCTGCTGAGAGGGTCACAGTATAGGTAATTGTGGTTCCCCTGCGATTTCGTTGTGACTCATGGCTGCCCCTAACCCTACGACTCACAGCCTACTGATACGGTAGCAGTTTAAATCCTTGGCGAGCTATTGGCAGCTCTTGAGACCTTAGACCCCGAAAAGATTAGTTGAAGTGAGTTAATGATGCTCTGAAGTGGGGAGATTAATTATCGTTTGTGGGTTGGGTCTCTATTTGGAGGGTAGCGCTCGAACCACCATTACCTATACTACTTGAAGTGACTATACAATAATGCGCCAACAGACTAGAAACTAACGCCAGTCAGCTAAAACATGTTTGTTGGTAAGAGTTTTATAAAGCATTAGATTCAAAATTCAAAAAAACAATATAGCTACCGTTGACAATCTACAATTACTTTGTGTTTTGATTGCGAGGCGCGATCTGAGTTACGATTCTTACAAAATAGCTGTGTGGTAGTTTAGCTATTTCATCACTTCTGGACGGCGACGAAGAGACATGCGTTATCACAGATCATTTGCAAACCATCTTTGTTTTGGCAAGGCAATTTTGATCTTGTAGATTCGAAGCAGAAATGAACTAATCTGACGTCGCTGTGGCGTCTCGGGGTCTCGCTCACGCGGGTCATCCTACGACATACGGCTGCAGCGGAACAAAGCTGGGTAACCTATGTCTGATCGTATTTATGCACCAGTTCATTGTATATGTGTTAGTATATAACGAGATAAGTTGATCCATAAATCTTACAAATAAAGTATGTACCCTCTTTTCCTCACCATATTTTCCTACACTTATTATGTTTTTTTGTAACTCAAACATTCCAAAGCTGTTGTAATCCAAGGAATTATGTGAGTTCATACATATCATGTATATTGACCATGGAGTTGATGGGAGCCTGGTTAACACCAAAACCACAGAGGTTTATTTATTGACCAAAGTTACATGAATGTTTGAATTAATCTCAACTTATGTCAACACAAAGCAAGTAGTAAATAAATGAGTTTTGTAGCAAATTATTCTTCCATATCAGATAGCAGACTTGAGATATGATCAAATGGCTGAAAGGATTCATGTTTAAAAAGTTTGACTTATAACCTTTTATCCCCGTGGTGATGGAATTCGTTATTGTTTGCATTTTACAAATATGTAAAAATATTCTTCCAATTCTGTTGCTACTGTTGTGACAACATGTTCCTTTTCAAATTTGGGGTATGTTAGCTTAAAGACTGGATCTCTAGCTTCTGTTTCCGCCTGGTATCATGCCCCATTTTCAATGTAGTGGAGGGCAGTCAGACTTAATCTGTGACACAATGAACCAATTATACGTGACCTACATTTATTTGGCATACCACCACAAGTAAACTGTATGCAGTATGTACAAACACCACAATGAAGGAGCACTGTAAAAAACAACAAATTGTATTATAAGAATGGTACTTGCCTGGCAACCACGCCCTCATAGAAGAAGACAATAATACAAGTGATCAAATGGCTTATAAATGCCGACCCACTTTGATTAATGTATCGTCTGATTTATTGTTTACGTTCCAGTTGACATTTTGTTCTGCCCCTGATGACTTCTGACTGGGTAAATTACTGGGCAGAGTAGCAAGTCTCATAAGGTATAGATTATTTGTAAAATTATGTGGACGAACTAAATCGTAGATCAATTTTGGGTTCTTGCAATCTGAACCTTTCGCCATTGCTTAAACGTTTATATTCAAACTTATTTGAAAGTGTGACCGGGGTCCCATCATCCGCCCATGCCCAACCAAAAACATTCCTCCTTACTATTAGACGCTTGACATTTGCCTTATTCGTGATTGAAATACGTTATGATTATTTCGTTAACGCTAAGTCGACCAATCAGATGACTCCGAAGATTACTCAGAAAATGCTCCCTTGATGCTGATCCTTCGGTAATGGAGCTCAGTCAATTGACAACCTACACTACATGTGAATAATTATAATTACCAAACTTTGTGATGGGTTTTGCCATGTACAGTACATGACCATTTGTAAGTTTATGTGTATAACCCTCAATGAATGCACATGCATGTTATTTCCAAAATCTTATACTTCACATTACTAGAAGTCATGCAGTTCACAAATACTTTAGGTAAATGTTTGGTCAGTTGGTAAATATCCTTTTATTTCCGAATAGGTCTGCCAACCATATTGGTAATAATAATACTAAGCTATGTTTCATCTTTCGTCCATTTTAATTTGTCGTCAGTTAAGAAAAGTGTCAGTTTAACATTGTAAGGGGAGTATGTCAGCAAATCAATAATGCACATAAGCGTCTTCTTACCCAGTTTCATGATTGCGAATGTCTCCACGAGAACGTGATCTGTTGGCATAGTAATCTTTGCTTTTAAGGAAAAACATCCAGCCAGTCGTTAAGATACGCATAGCACGATGATGCACAGCAAATATGACCTAGCTCGAAGCACAAATTTACACCGTGTCTGTGGATATTCCATGAATCGGTTATGCATTCCTAACCTGAATAATGGAGTGTATGTTCTGTCACATCACATCTTGAGTGTCTGCTTGAGCTTCTTTGTGATGTTTTTAATCAAGGATATTGTGAAAGAGAAAAGGCATGGCTGTCTAGCTGACCATGCAAGCTTGTTGTAATATGTGAGTGATGACCTGGTGAAGAGGAATATACCTGAGGTCTCCCTTGGCCCAGATTACTCGGGTGTGATAGTATTGTGGAATACGTATTTGACATTGATAGAGCCAGCGGCATCTTGGCTGGAATCGCGCCAATGATTCAAGGCAGAATATAGACATTGGTGGTAGAAAGCTAAGTCAAACAGGCCATATGACTGATGACGTTATCGTTGAGCTCGCCGGAAGAGGCGTATTTCAGCCTTCTATGACCATTGAATGTTAAAAAAACCACGTCTCACAAACTGCAAACTGTCAACTGTGGCTGGTTGAAGGAATAGTGTGCATGTCGCCAAGGTGAAAGTGCAATTGGGTCAGGTCATATAATGGGGTGTGGCATCATTTGTACACAGACATTCAGAAGCCTTACGAGAATATCAGGAAATGATTTACATACATTCACTTGACTGTGTGCGATGATAATGTATTTGCCATGCGCACACATCTGTTACATGGCAATTTAAATATACCGAACCGTAACACTGGTGTTAAGCGTGGCTGAAATGAGGTGACGATCATGGATAGGGAAGAGGCGACGATCGTGGATAGGGAACAGGTGACGGTCATGAATAGGGATGAGGTGAGAGTCATGAATAGGGATGAGGTCACGATCATGGATAGGGATGAGGTCACGATCATTGATGGGGATGAGTCGAGAGTCATGAATAGGGATGAGGTCACGATCATGGATAGGGATGAGGTCACGATCATGGATAGGGATGAGGCGACGGTCATGGATAGGGATGAGGCGACGGTCATGGATAGGGATGAGGCGACGGTCATGGATAGGGATGAGGTGACGATTATGGATAGGGATGAGGTCACGATCATTGATGGGGATCAGGTGACGGTCATGGATAAGGCTGAGTAACATGTTTGGACAGTTAAATACAAACCCTGCCGCTGGAATAACCGTTTTTAAATAACTAATACCTTGGCAACAATTATTGATCTCTAGCCGTTGAACCCGGGTATTTGATATTGCACAGCTACTATGAATTGACTGCAGGCACTTAGTCAATACGCATATCAAGTGGCTTGCCTATACAGTGAACAATATATGTGCATTTTTCATATTTCCATAATATAACGACTACTGTTGAATTATTCAAAACCACACAGCTGTGCAACGGCATTATGCATTCTTGCACCATATGCATCACCAATGAAGTGCGACACGCCGATACAAATGTATCACCTCCCGTAGCAAAACACTTATGTATGCAGCAAATCAAGATGCAACAGTACCAGTTTACACCATTTTCTACGGACTGTATTCGACCACAAACCTTTACGTCATGTCGCTAACACCGCGTGAAACAATCTTCGAGTGTTAGTTACACTGACGCTATACACACTCGTTGTACACAATGTGTTGTTGTGCTGGTGTCTTGCTCTGAACCATTGTTGCGCCTACCAATCATGTTTTATGGTGTGAATAGCTAATACTTGGGTTGTTGACTTCATACAGCGGTGCAAAATATTAAAATCACCCGAATACAATAGTAATCAAACTCAGCTCAACCAGGATAGATCTTCTTACCTGCGCTTCATGGTTGGTGTACCATAGATAAATGACAATCAATGCTACAGTTGCATATAACAACTTCTTGGTACCTGAGCAACACATTCTTACAAGACGTTTGAAACAGGTGTATCGATTCCGAATAGGATAATTAAAGGGAACCAATCGCAATCGAATGAAACGCTATTGAAGCAGCTAATATAGACTTCGAGCCTCTGTGCCTTTGTTAGAGACCTTTTAAAAAAACGAAAATATGCTTTATTGTCCTGGTCGTATGTTGTGTGTGGCTAGCATCGTTACATAATTATAACTTTGCTTTCCCTTTCAACAAAGACAACGAATGTTCCCGACAGCGCCATTGGTGGCAAGACTAGCTGGTTGGTTGCGCGCAGACTGGTTGTGTCATTAGCGGATGGTTGGAGCAACACTGCTTTCCGCAATACTCTATCGTTCTCTGACACTTGCAATGTTGTGTGAGTGAAGCACAACAAAAATGATAGATAGCACCATATATTGTATGAATGAGTCTGTGTTGGATGAATGAGGCCTTTACAGAGGTTTATACGAACCTAATTAAGTCACGTGCAAAATCTATTGTTGGCAGTTGTGAACAGTAAACCTCTGCATTGGAATCCCTGAGAATGGTCAAATATCCCTTTGTCCAGACATTGACCACATTATCTACCCTCGCCCCTGCTTGTGAAATATTTGTATGTCTAGCTTGTGAACGGAATCACTTTAGAATGAATTGTCGAGATACTTTGGACCTAGGCAATTGTCAAGGGCAATGTTGTGTCACATAACGCAGCTTCTTGGAACAGAATGCATACGCACGAGGAAAACACAAAACAAACGGAACATGGCCGGTGGTAGCCAATTATATCGAATTTCGAAACTGCTCTTACCACTTTTCAAAACCTCTTCCAACTCTTTAGTATCTTCTAAAGCAACACAAAGTGACGAGTTGATAACAAAGAAGGTGAGTAATTAGTCAATAAATCCCAAGCGATGCATGATTCATAAGTTTCAATTAGAACTTTGCCATGTTTAACGAATTAGTAGTATAGAGACTGGGGGTACGAGCACAGCTACCAAACTGGACTAACATGAGCCAGCGAGCCGCTCGCAGCTCCCCCTCTATACCAGGAGACCTTCCAGCCCCCTATGGTCCAGGGCCACACCAGTAGTTAGTCACCATAGAGGTCATCAAGTGAGAAATATCTGCGACCGTCGCTGTAAGTTCCATTTTTCACGCGGTCGAGGTCCTGTATAAACTGGGCAACCTTAGCGTCATTCTTCTCGATAAAGTCGGGATCAGGACGAGCGGTTATCAATCTCATCGTAAAGAGAGTAAGCTGTTGCGCCACCCTGAATATAGATATTATTTCCGTAGACCTTGATGTCGTACACCTTCTTCAATACCGCAATTGCAACCTCCTCAAAAGTCGTACACCAGAGGCAGGGCACGCTAAAGCGAACACCCTCGTTGCTAGTTTTTTCAGTCAGCTTCTTGCTATAGCTGCTGAAGTAGTTTTGCCTTATGATAGCGGAGTAGTCACTTCCTCCAACGCAGACCCCCGTCAACCTAGGCGGTGAGGGGGGTGAAGATACCCTAGCCAACGTCTTAGCCTTAATGTCGCTTTTCATTCAAGTATATTTTTCGATCTCGGTCGAAACGAGTTTAAACTCATCGTCTGAGATAAAGCCATCTCCAAACGCCGCCAAAATAATATCTGTAACCGTGTTTAGTTTGCTCTGTGCCAGAATTTGAATCTGGTTGTGCTTCTTTACCTTCGCTGACAGTCACCGGCTGATGACCTTTCCTTCCATTGCAACCAGCCCGCACACAGCCCCCACAGCCCCCAACACCGTAGCAACTGGGGCAGCAACCACCTTAGACATCAGACCCGCACGACTTGCACCAAGACATACACCCACAGCAACTAAAGCAGTGTCTACAGCGTCCACTGAGTTTACTGCACACCTATATTTTTTGTACATAGCATCATATTTTTTAATTTCTTTATCAAGGTATTGCCTCTTGAGGGTGATCTCATTCATCCGATAGGAGTGCCCCAGACCACATTTCGGCAGCTCCCGATTTAACGGTGCAGTTGTTGGTTGTTGTTTCATACTGCTGCTTTATAAGTCTACGGGTCAAGTTCAATTAGGAGTGAAGCTACAGACCAAGTCGCCCCCCCCCCTGTTTTGAGTGGTTGTATAAAAGTTGATAATGTTGCCTCGTTCTACCTGTAAAGGCTGGTCTAAAGATATTACAACAGCCCGTTGGTCAGCAGGCTTACTTATTCCTACCACTTGATTCGTTCCATTAATAACAGGAACGACTGCTATAGGACCAGTATCAGCACCAACACCCGAAGACAACCCCATACGAATGATCTTACCATTGTATAACATGGTTTATCCACAGCTTGAGTCTTGTGAGTCTCGACCCCTAGCCCCATGGCCAAACGACCACTCATATCCTCTGCGAAGAGCACCACTTGCTTCTGCCCATATAGTAATGAGATGTTTCGTTTGGGAGTTTATGTGTTCTCTCAGGTCCCTGCGATGCTGTCTGTGTTGTGCATCAACATACTTTTTATTAGCAGCATCTTTAGGCGATATTGGGTCTCCCAACTGAACGATTTTATTATCTCTCATTTCAATCTCCAGCCATAGTACCGCCACTTTTATTTTTTGAGTCGCCAATAGATACATACGTCTTTGTAGCATATTCCGAGAGGTCGGCGCCCTGAACAGTTCCTGTCGGTTTTTGCCTAGGTCCATAAATACTCGTTTTTATTGACATCTTGTAAATTCAAGAACAACGCTAACAGGTAAGTCGTGGTTATCCAATAGCCTTCCTTTATTATCGCATAACTGAACCTTCAACTCATACGCAGTTCCGTTAGTAACACGCTTACAGACAGGATTAGCGATGTAAGTGGTTATAATATCACCGAAAGAGCCATCCTCTAAGCCAACAACTTCAAGAAGCGTAGTGGGCGCACCATCTAGCATGTTGTGTGTGGTGCTGACTTGATCGAGGTGAACATAAATTGTGTTAAAGATGCTAAAGTTGATGGGCCGATCACCTATGTAAGTACCTGAAGGAATTAATTGCATACCCTGACCGTCATCAAGACCCAACATTTTTAACACACCGTCTGATATGCGCACAGCCCCATTATCAGGAATTGTGAGGGTAATAACCCCATTTGCAGCATCAACATCTAAACCAAGACCTATTGATGTAATCTGCTGCTGAAGAAGGCTGAAACTCCAGAGACCAGGTTTTAATTGGACAGATCCTCCCTCTTCTGAATTTCTTGACCACCATTTAATGGTCTCGTTTGATTCGAGATTGTACCTGCCTACCGTGTACGTGATTGACCTTAGGCCAACACATAGATCACCTGCAGTGTTGTCAATAGCATTTTGCAGGGACACAGCGTCGCCGCTTTGAACATTTGACATGGTGTGATACATAGCATTATGAATAAACAAGCCTTTAGTTTCAATAGAAAAGCTACGTATGAAACAGGCGGGGTGTATCCAGCCCCATATGGTGTGGGAGATAAACTAACCCGACAAACAGTTCAAGTCGTTCACAATGGTGGTACATTCACAGCAAAGTTTCCTGATCTATTCAGTAACTATAAGGTGCCGCTGGTAACAGCGGACAAAGTAGTAAAAGACTGGTTGACAAATCCAATGCAGTTTTTGCAGAACCAGTTAAACTTTGCAGTGTGGTGTGCAACATCCGGCTGTGGCGTGTCATCCCACGACCACCTCGAGGCTGGGATTCCACTCGTGAAAGCTCTCTACACCTTTCACCTTTATTACACAGTGCGTCGCCTACTGGCAGAACTACAAGCGCCTCTACCTCAGGATCATGCCTATGACCCCTATAACAATAAATATGACAAGAGGGCATATGAGAGACTATGCACTAACTTTGGTGTTCAACCAAACACAGACTGGCGCCAGAAGGCAACCGCCGCTAATAGTGGCCTTGGTGTCTTATATGCACATGATGTATATGGTTACGGGAGTGTCGTCAAGGTTGCTGGTCGAAACCTTTGTTATCACCCTACACGGATGTCCTTTGAGGCGGAAAAGGATAAAAAGCCAGGTTTTGCCCACGTGAGCAACCTACAATCCTTTTAGGAGAAAATGGGTGCTGTTCTACATCTAGTACAGGGACATGAAGCAGACGAGGCCTGGAGTACATTCATACTGGACACGTCTGAGGGCTTTACACAAACCGGCGTTGAGTGAATTAACGACAGCATCAGGACCTATTTATGGGCCATTCTTGAGGCTCAGGCGCAGACCCGCTCAGAGATACTAGGTGTTGGAACGTCTTTTGATGCTCAAAAGCAATTTCAGGCCAACGTTGAGGATGCCATCAATTCCCCAGTGGACATTCCTTCATCCATCCGACAGTATCAGAACGTCCTCCAGAATGCCTCCTCAAAGGTTGATTATGTGTTTGGAACAGGCCTGTACATGGCTCCGTCTGATATGAGCCTCGCTATTGGAAACGTTGCTGGGTACAACAGTCTGATTACTATCGCAACTGAGGAGCAGAAGATAGGCAGCAATGCTGATGTCAACATGGTTCCGGTGGATCCAGATAGAGGAAGCTTTGACCCTTCGCCAGATACAGATATGGAACTCCCCTCTCCAGGGCCGGCCCCTATGGCCGAGACTGGTCTGTGTGGGGCGCACGAGGATGAGAAAACCGCTCTTATTGTAGGTGGAATCGCTATAGGCTTAGCTGTGCTTTGGTTTGCTACGTAGTAAGTCACGGAGTATCAGGAGGATAACTCCCCCCCACCACCGCAACTGCGGCCCATACATGTTCTGCCATCCAACCAGCCACCTTTGCAGCTGACTTAAACAGCCATGATACGATGGAGCCAATAATTCCTGGAAGGGCAGCTGCTGCCTTACTGGCCAGGCCCTTCAGGACGTTTGCCAAGGAGTTCAGCTGATTTTTAATCCATTCCTTTACACCGGGCTTATCAGCTGGTGTCGGCGTTGGTGCTGGGGTTGGATTAGTGCTCCCTCCACCCGTCAAAGCAACTACCAGGGTCGAGATTGCCAATCCAATTGCAGTGAGTATGGAGGCGATTATTATACCCTGCTCTCGGAACAGAGTGCGTACACGCTCAGCTAGCGTTGTGTCCTCGTTAAGAAGTCTGTTGATCGTTTCCCTGATGCGGTTAGTTTGGGTTCGCAGACGTTCACGGTTTACAGAGGCAGCCTCAACACGGACACCCACAGGTCCTTCAGCTCTGCAAGCTCAATTGCTTGGAATCTCCATTCTCCACTTTCACTCCTCCCATCCTCCTCCAGGCTTGCCATTTTAGCTTCCCGTCGGGCTATATCCCTTTCTATCTCAGTTATCTTAGCTAGGTTGTTCACCAGCTCACCCCTCTGGGTCTGCATAGCCTTGTCAAGCCCTACAAGCTCTCTGAGTGGTAGCTCGTTGTCTGTTTGTGTACATAGGTCTTGGATGGTGTTATGAACGTCCTCTATGAAGCTTGTTTCTTCCACACCACCTTGCTCTGTCACGGCTTCAGGACCCCTCATTTCTAAATTCTCTGTGGCTTTAGCAGCTGCTTGATCAACGCCTTGGAGGGCTTTTGCTTCCTTTCGTGACACCGCTTGTGAGGACCACTCAGTGAACCCCAAACCATCACGGACAGCCTTATGCCCCCCTCTAGATCTAGTTATTGTTCCAAGTGAAAGCGGTTTTTTGGTACGAGAATTGGTAATACTTAAGTCAGGGTAGTCCTTCAAATGTAACTGTCCTCCAACAAGTTCAAACTTTGTATAATCGCGGCCCAGGGTTGGTATGTGACCTGTTTCAGCTAATGCTTCGTAATAATCATTGACAGCACCTATATCGAGTCAGCCTCCCTGTGGTATTGACTTATCCATCCCAATGTCCCCTTCTGTAACAGCTGGGAGAGTGGCCTCTGGGAGAGTCTCCTCATCATCAAAGTTAGTCTCATTCCTCTCCCCTCCCATAGCCCCCTGCATCGTCAAATGTTGGGTTATTAAACTCCATGTTTGTGTGTTAAAGATATAAGTGTAATTAAGAATTCAACATGACGAATACTTACGGACGCAAACTAAACCCACACTGCCGGATACGCAAACCGCTTGGGGTAAAGGGCGCGCGACAGTCTGTAGTCGTTACAAACAATCCAAGCACTATTGACCAGAACCAACAACTGCTGGTTAGCTTCCCCAATCTAGGCGCAGACGACGTCATTGTCCCAGGGACAGCACGGCTGGCCTTTACAATCACGCTGACATCAACTGATCTTAACCACAGCGTTGTGGAAATTCTGGTAATGAGGTCATGTCTATTGATGACAGCGATGTGTATCACTGTTACCACGACTTGTGGCGGACTGCACAGGAGAGACAGGGCCTCCAGTACCAGGGTATTGACACATCAGATGACAGAAACACAACTAAGATACGTATGGGGACAGGAGACAAGGATGAGACCAAGAAAGAGGACCTGGCCATAGCCGATGTGTATGGTAACAGGTTCTACGTTCCGCTTGACTTTGAACTCCTCAAGAGTCACATGCCATTCTACCAGAGTGCGCTTGATGAGAGATCGGAATACGAGCTCACATTCAACGACTACAACAGTGTTATTCACGCAACGGGCGACACCGATGCCAGCTATAAAATTGATGGCATCTCGCTGGAGTATGACATGGTTACCCAAACAGAGTTGGCCCGCATGATACGCACCCAGTACACAGGTCGGCTATTGATTCTGTATGACCGTGTTCTTTGTCACAGGAAGCTTGTATACAATAAAAGAGATGCACTTTGGAACATCAACCTGAACGTGCCAGCTCGCAGCATGAAGGGCATCCTACTGCTCTTTGAAGACCCAGCCAATGCCTCATTCACCAGGGAGTCAACCCAAAGATTACAAAAGTTGAGGTGACCATTGAGGGCATCCCCAACCAACTCTATGCCCAAGGCATGCGTGGCTACCAGCAGTGGGATGAGGTGAAGAAGGCCTTTGCAGCAACGAGTAAACGAGACCCCAGTGTAGCAATAGCTGCAAAAGACTTGGCATTGTAAGACGTGTCCCTAGGAGAGTACCTAACCAGTAAGTATGCTCTGTGGCTCGACTTAAGGACGAGTGATGACGACCAGCTGCACGGTAGTGGCAGGGCCGTGGAGAATGCGTCTGTGGGTATTACCATTCAGATCACGAAAAAATCACAGGCGGCCGTGCATTGAACGCTTATATGAATATTGTAATGAATGCACAGCTTAACATTAAAGATGGTAGGTTCGTCAGCGCAGTCTACTAACAAGGTTTTGATGAAACGGAAAACTGATTTTACATTTCCAGATGGTCCCTGTTCGGCAATTGTTTGTGAGCAGACAGGATGTGGGAAAACCGCATTCATCCTCGACCTACTTGAAGGGCCCTTCTTCGGTGCCTTCGAGCATATTGTAATCCTCTGCCCTACCATACGTTACAACGAGGCCTATCAGTCGCGGTCATGGGTGTGTGATGATTCAGAGGTCTACGTCGTTGACCCAGGGGAGCGGCTCCATGACCACCTGAGGGCTTTCTACCACTGCTTCAAGAACGAGCCTACCCTCTACATTATTGATGACTGTTTGGCAACAAAGGCCCTAACCAAGAAGAAAGACATGTTATCCGAACTGGCCTTTAGCGGCCGCCATGCGCAGCAAAGTGTCTGGGTCTTCACCCAAAAGTACAACTATGTGCTGAAGGACTTACGTGAGCAGACTCGCTGGATGGTGCTTTTTCACACCAAGGACCGTGACTTGTTTGAAGACGCCTTACGTGAAAAGGATGCAATTCCAACAAAAGAGTAACGTGCCACAGTACACAAACTACTAGGAAAGACCAAGCACGCAAAACTGCTGCTGAAGACTGATCAACCTACTGCATATGCCGTCGATTGAAGTGATATTGGTCTTGATAGCAGCCGCTGCCTCAGTAACCAATTTAGGTTCCTTCATCTGGGTAGCGGTGCAGTATTTTGAAGCTCAAAGTCGTATACGTATATTCATGGATCCTGATACCATTATTGGTAAACTCCTTGAACAGGACACGACTAGCTTAGCGGAGACAAAGTCTGGGGGAGCGGAACCTAGTTGCACCCCTGGTGTAGATGTGTCTTCTAATAGAGATAGTCTTGCTGCCGTCATAGCCGGTGGTCAGGCCCGTCAGTACCTTGGTTTGGAGCGCCTTACAATTGACCAGGTTGAATCAATGTCTGATGAAGAGATCATAAAGCTGTATGTGAGATACGAGGCTCGGCTAGGCGCTAGCATGATGCGCACTCTAGGTCAATCATTGCTACAGCTATACTCAGGTATTGCTTGTATGTTTCTACCAATCCCACCAGAACACCAACCAAAGCTAATTACAGACCTCGAGACTGCCCCGTTTGTTGGACATGTGCTAAGCACTGCCACTTGTGAGCTATATCATCGCTATGGTATGTTTTTAGCTCCATTAACCGCGGCTTTAACAACAGTTAAGCACTGTCAATTTGGAAAAAACAAGCACCAAATCAATAGGGGCCAGTGGAGAGGTAGACACTTCCTTGCTATAGTATGTGTTTATTCCTCTATAGCATGTGCTTAACTACGCTATAACAGGTGCTTAATTACCCTATAACAGGTGCTTACTAAGAGCTGTCAATTGGACAAATAAATTTAGTTAGTAAACATGGAAGAAACGAACACGAATCAAGGAGAGACAACACCAGGGGAGATAATGTCAGTGACCACTACGAAAATCGCTAAAAAGGTTGCGACAGGACAAAAGGGAGCTGCAGCTCGAAAAGCCAATCAAAATAAGCTTCTGAGAGAGCTCTGAGAGGCTAAGGCCACGCTTACAGATGCTAGAGACGAAGCTGTCGAGTCAGTATCAACGAGCAAGCCTCCGGAAAGGTGGGCGTGGGGAAGATGAGCTGTGCCTTTGGTTGTCGGGATGCTTGGACTAGCATTGTATTGCTACAGGCACCAGATGGTAGCACCACACCCTAAACAGGTTGTGGTACAAAAGCCTACGAATGCTCATTTGAAGGATCCGTTTTATATGGAATAAGATGACAACACCAATTACTGATGGAAAAATGCTCGTCAAAGCACTGTACCACGGTGCAGTTGTTTCCGGTATTTCAATAGGTTATGCTAAGCTTGCTAAGATGGCTCTAGGTGGTGGGGTGCCACGTCTTGATTTCACCCCTACGGGACCTGGCTATGGCTGTTGCCGATGTATCACTATCTATGGCCACAAAGGATATGCTAATTAAACAAGGAATCTTACCAGTTGATATACTGAAGTAATGGCCACACTCGCGCTGCTTGTTGGAGGCGCTCTTCTTAAAGCCCTTGCATTCTCTTGGAACAACTTTTTATTCTCCAAGTTACGAGGCAGCCAAGTGGACGCGGAACGTAAACGCCATGATATGGCAATCGAGCAGCTTCAATCTGCTCAGGCAGCATGGGCCAAGAAGAGAACTGAACGTTTAGACTTCATCAATGAGCAACTGCGCCACCAGGGACATGCCGATCATACTTTTAGGGATGCGGACGAGGCTATGCGTGAGTACTACCTGATTACGAATAAAACCGTTGACCCGCTGGGCCCTGAGCTGCAGCTTTCAGACTTCTACGAGCCCTCAGATGGTCAAAAAGAGCATGAGGTGGCGTTCATTATACTGGGTATTGCTGCGACTGGGCTGGTTGCATACAGGCTTGCTAAGTAGGTCATTTGGAGACTCGGGCGTTTACTTTGTATGGATCGTCGCATGCAGAAGATATACTATAGTCCTAAGGGCTACTGAAAAGCCATAACTGCTATCAAGAAGCTTGCAACAGAAGCGAGGGGGTGGCTAACAAAGCAAGCTATATGGCAAATCTACCTGCCAGTGTCAAAACATATTCCCAGGCCAAAGTTTGATGTCCCTGTCCCTAATGAGGTTCACCAAGCCGATCTCTTATTTCTTCCTCATGACTTTGTGAAGCGCCGGACTTCTATGCCCTAACAGTGGTTGATGTGGCCTCGCGCTACAAAGCGGCTGAGCCATTGACTACAAAAGAGGCTAAAGAGGTCGCAGGTGCACTGGATAGGATATACAAGTGAGGACTGCTACAGTGGCCTAAACTACTTCAGGTCGACCCCGGACGGGAGTTTATGGGAGCAGTGAATCAGCTATTAGTAAAACATGGAGTATCAGTCAGGCGTGGGCGTGTGAATATCCATCAAGACCAGGGTATAGTGGAACGCTTTAACCAAACACTGACTGAGCGACTCTTTGGTCACCAGTATGCCTTAGAGTTAAGGGATACTGGAAAAAGATTGACGGAGTGATTTTCTCGACTGCAGGCTGTAGTCTCTGCGATAAATAATGAGGTGACCGGCTTGACTGGAAAGATGCTATAAAGTCAAAACGAGTTGCACAAAAGCCCTCTGCAGTCGTACCAGGGCGCAAGCTGGGGGTCAAAGAGCAAAAGCTTCCCTCTGATGTTGGTGTTCGCTACCTCTACCAGCCTGGTGAGGCAGAGCAAGACCAGCGCCGGCGGGCCACTGACCCTGTGTGGTCACTCAATGTTTACCGGATTGGACACTCTGTCACTAAATCTGGTGAGCCTGTACTATACTATTTGTTGGATGGACCGCTCCGTGGCTTTGTAAAGGAGGAGTTGCTTGTTGTGCCGTCTGATACCCAGTTGCCACCAGATGGTTTACCAATTAGACATTAGAGATCTATAGATATAACAATGGTAGTATATGACAATAAGTGCCCGTGGATATTACTCGGAAAGAAAGTCCCCTGTAACAGGCCCTGTACGCAAGAGTTTTGCAACTTACACAGATAAAAGATAAAAAATGGTGTTGTTTATCATCTTTGTACAGGTTGTCAGAAGGCTATAAAGAATAATAAGGTAGGATTGTGTATGGATTGTGGGTTCGATAAAGTCAACCACAGTCGTCTTCGTCATAAGAAAAAAATTGCTTCACAACAGACTGCAGCCGGAGCCACTGAACAGGGATTCCCCACTGAATAAAAATAGAAATCGTGTGGCGCTGTCAGCAAGGTCAAAGTCCGCTCGCTGTATGGTTGTTGTCTTTTGTGTATCAACAAATTCCGTTTTGGACTAATGGAACTGTATAGTAAACATGACTCAAAATCAGCGAGCACGTGAAGCCCAAAACGATTATTTTCAATTCACGGTTTTAAGCCTCCTTATCCACGCTCTAAGGTTGCACTCCAAGCACTCCAAGTGCGTAATGAATATGACCGTACATACAAGGAGATATTGGGTAAATTAAGGGCTTGGGTGGCTCGCACCCCTGTCCCCACTGCTGCCCCCCGCAATCCAGTCCCTGCCCCCCACAGACCTGTCCCTGCCCCATGCAGACCCATCCCCACAACCCAGTCCCCAGTCCCCACAGCGCGTCTTGCCTTCAAGAAGATTAAGCTGGCTGTTAAAAACTATTTGCGTGGATGGATGATGAATGAGTCTCACCCCCTTAGCTCGGACCTTATGATGTTCTTAAAGGGCATGCGTCGGAAGATGCATAAAGTTTTGACTGGTGAGCTGGAAGAGCTAGGTGGAATCAAATGTCAGCTTGCCCTTAAGGTAAGATTCTCCAAGCACGCTGATGATGACAGCACTGAGTATTTTGAGCCTGTGTTGCCTGAGGTTCTTTCCTCAGAGGACGTGGGCGTTGCGCTGGACCAGAGTGCTGTTAATATCCAAGAGCAGTTGGAGAAGTGGACCAGCCAAGGTTCTGGCTGGGAGTTTGAGGCGGTCACAACTCTGTGGATTGATATTGCCAACTACCAACCGTTAAAGGGTGGCTCCTACCTGCAACTTCCGGCTGCGCTGGCGGCTAAGCAGGCCATCATAAATGTAAAGAACTGGGACGACTTCTGCATTATATGGGCTATTGTAGCCGCTCTGCACCCGGTGGCCAAGAACCCACAGCGACCATCAAAATATAACATTCAGTGGCTTTTGGATCTGCTGGAGGGTGCAGGTGTAGAATATCCTACACCAGTGTCGCATGTTGAGAAGATAGAAAAGCATGCTAACCTAGCCTTGAACGTTTTTGGCTGGGATGGGAAAACCACTATTGTACACCGCATCAGTAAGCACTGTGGTACTCGTATAAACCTCATGCTGATTGAGAAGGATGGCAAGTTTCATTACACGCAAATCAAAGACCTGAACCACTTGCTGTATGACCAGACCAAACATAAAGAGCGCAAGTTCTTCTGTGAGCTATGTCTGCATGGATATACCTCAGAGGGTCTGCTCCTGGCGCATAAGCCTGAGTGCATGGGGATAGGGCAAACTGCTGTGCGAGTGGATATGCCTGAGGAAGGGAAGAACATATTATCCTTCCAGAACTGGCAGGAACAGCTTGCTGCACCCTACGTCATCTACGCTGACGTTGAGGCGCTCACAGTGAAGCTTCCGAGTCCTGTGCTTAATCCTGGTAAGAGCAATTCGCAGAGAACGCAGGAACACCAAGGTTATGGCTACGGCTATGTGTTGTTCGTTGTGACGGTACGACCGAACCCCCTGTGGTTTACAGAGGAAGCGATGCCGTAGAGAAGTTCTTACAGGCTCTGCAGCAGGAGGAGCAAAAGATCAAAACAGTTCTGTCCAAGCCTGTCCCTATGCGGATGATTCAGGAGGATAGAAAGGCACATAAGGCTGTAACCCACTGTCATGTGTGCAAGAAAAAACTGGGCTCTGACTCTGTCTGCGATCACTGCCATATAACAGGCTTGTACAGAGGGCCAGCCCATAACGTGTGTAATCTGAAAGACAACACCCATCCCTGTGGTGTTCCGTAACCTGCGAGGCTATGATTCCCATCTCTTGATGCAGGGTATAAGCAAAGTGGAGGGGAACATCAACTGTATCCCCAACAGTTCATTGACAGCGCACAGTTCCTCCTGGCCTCACTCGATAAGCTGGTGTCTGCTAACAACCCAGATGCCTTTGCTGTGACGGCGGAATATGAGCCAGAACAGATGAAGCGGTGGTTGCTGTTGCGTAAGGGAGTCTTCCCCTATGAGTTCATGGACAGCTGGGTTAAGTTTGATTCCCCTATGCCGCCAATCCAGGAGTACTACAGCAAGCTCTCTGAGGAGGGTATATCTGCTGTAGACTATGCCCATGCACAGAAGGTCTGGAGTGTGTTCGGGTGTAAGAACATGGGTGACTACCACAACCTGTGCCTGCGGACAGATGTACTGCTCCTGGCTGATGTGTTTGAGGTGTTCCGCAAGACCTGTCTTAAGCAGTACGGGTTAGATCCGGCTCACTACTATACCAGCCCCGGTTTGTCGTGGGATGCTTTGCTTAAGAGCACAGGCGTGGAACTCGAGCTACTCACCGACTATGACAAGCACCTGTTCATTGAGAAAGGTCTGCCCGGTGGTATAAGCATGGTGTCGCGCCGCCACGCTAAGGCCAATAACCCGCTCGTGGATGACTTTGAACAGGATAAACCAACGAGCTACATCCAGTACCTTGATGCTAACAATTTGTATGGGTGGGTTATGAGTCAGCCTTTGCCAACTGCGGGCATTGAGTGGGTGGCTTGGCCGGAGGATCTACAGATACAGGACCACCCAGATGATGCCGAGACTGGATACATACTTGAGGTTGACTTGGACTTCCTACTGCACTTCATGACGAGAACAACGACTACCCGCTGGCTCCAGAACGGCTTCTTGTAGAGAAAGACTGGTTGTCGAACTACCAGAAGAACCTCCTGGGCGAGTTGGGTGGCACCTTGGGCGAGGTTGAAAAGTTGGTGCCAAACCTGCGGAATAAGGAGAAGTATGTGGTGCACTACAAGAACCTCAAGTTGTATCTGTCTTTGGGGATGAGACTTACCAAGATCCATCATGCACTTGTCTTTAACCAGAGTCCCTGGATTGAGCCTTACATTCGTATAACCACAGATCTGCGTAAGGTGGCCACCAGCGACTTTGAGAAGGACCTGTATAAGCTGATGAACAACTCTGTGTTCGGCAAGACCATGGAGAACCTCCGCAGACGGGTCAGTGCACATGCACAAGACTCATCTGGTACTGAACCGCCCGGTGTATGTGGACATGTGTATACTCGACCTCTCCAAGCACCTGATGTACGGCTTTTATTACAATACCATGAAGCCCAGATATGGCAAGAACCTTGGCTTGTTGTACACGGATACGGATTCTCTGCTTATGGAGATACGCACGCCTGACGTGTATGCTGACATGAAGGAAGATGCCCATCTCTTTGACACTAGTAACTTTCATCCCTCCCGTAGCCTCAGCAGCAGTGTGAACAAGAAGGTTCTGGGGAAGATGAAGGATGAGTGCGCTGGCGTGCCCATCAAGGAGTATGTTGGTCTGTTCCCTAAGATGTACTCGATCTTGTTGTCAAGCCAGGATGAGTTCTACAAAGCAAAAGGTGTGAAGAAGGTGGTGGTGAAGAAGCATCTATGGCACGCTCAGTATGTGTAGTCGCTGTACGCCCAAAAGCAGTTTCGCCACGGAATGAACATGCTAAGGAGAGACTGCCACAAAATATATGGGTCCCGCATTAACAAGGTGTCTCTCTCCCCCTTTGCCTTTATACAGTGTGGGTTTGAATAATTTAACAATGGCCGTTATGAACGATGCAAACATTTTATTCAATGCACATATATCAATCATTGTACATGCAAGCCACTCAATATGCTTATTGATGAGGTCAGTTCCCTCAGTCAATTCATAGAAGCTGTACAATCGCATATACCCGGCATCCATGGCTCGGTATCAATGAATGTGGACAAGGTATTAAATCTTGGGACGGTTACACCAGTGACAGGGTTTGCACCCCAAGTGTGTGTAACGGGCTGGCAACAAATGGGAATTAAGGGTACAAACATGACAGCCATCCTTATGCGTCATCCCCACTTCATATAGTCTCGTTTCCGAGAGCCACGCTTGACACCCAGTGTTACATTCATTATATTTCTACTAGCCATGTAGCAGAGATGCGGGTAGGGCAAACAAATGACAGTCTGATGTAGCCAAATGAATTTATTTCCGTAAGGTTTCTGAATCAGTGTACAAATGATCCCAAACATCTTCCTACGGCCTGACCCAGTTGCACTTTCACCTTTGGGACTTCATCCATGATTTCACCTTTGGGACTTCATCCATGACTCGATGAGATGCACACTTTTCTCTCAACCAGCCACAGTTTATAGATTAGTGAGACGAGGTCGAATCGATTTTGAACATTCACTGGTCACAATTGGTTAAAATACGCCTTGTCAGGCAAGCTCAGCAATAACACTGATTTGACATTCTCAGTCAAATACGACACACCTGTTTCAAACGTTACATGGCCTCGTGATGCACAAATCGTGAAACCGACATTATTTACAAAGAATGCGTTGCATTATTACGACACAGTGCTTAGCTGCAATTTTGTTTGTCGCATATTTATGGTGCACAAACCAAGATGAAGACGAGGCAGGTAAGAATACCTGCTCTGGAAGAGTCTTGCCTAGAACACCTTTATTTGCGACATTCAACAAGTATGTGGTTTCATCATATGGTCTTCTGTGTGCGACTGCAGTACGGAGTCGACAACCAATGCCTCAACAAGTCCAGCCAATCAAGCAATTCACACAACAAAAGATGATCAGCAGACGCGAAAAAGGATCAGAGCAGAGGCACCAGCACAACACTATAGCGACTACATCAAAGGCTTACAACGTTCAGGAATTGTCGCAAGCTGAGCGGGAAAGCATATTCTTCCGTGTCAATATGGAGCCTGTTCTTGCCAAAGCCACCAAAGGGGTAGGTCTCTCTTGTGATAATCATTTTTGTTGCAACTCATGGTTTTAGTGACAGGAAGTGATAGCTTTTGATCGATAACCGAGCCTGTAGGAAATAATACACCTGGGTACAATTCAACCAAATCGTTTTTGTTTATTAATACAATCACGTTGTATAATTTCTAATGTGACTCTAGTTGACTTCCTGAGTGTGTTGGTGTCTGTGTGAATCGTGTTTGAATTGTATCGGTGCCTAACTATTTTGAAATAATATTTATCTTGTTATTATGCACATAACAAAAAGGCAAGCTAATTTTAGATTGTGTATTACCAATGTACAGCAGTGTGGGTTTTGGTTGTTCAACGATACTCACAGCATCTTATAGTAGTTAGCATAATACAAAAATTATACGCACTTTTTATTGGACCACAATGTCCGAACTTCGGTTACAGGAACACAGCAAATGTGTCAATGGTAAGCCAAATTCTATGTGTAATCCATATATAAGGTAATATGTGTTAGCATAGCTTAATTATGTCCTTGCAAGTATGCTTGTATCCGTCGTTTCTGGAAGATTAGCAGGGCTGTGAAGTAACATTTGTTAGTTGTGCTAGCTTCTAATGACGGATTGTTGCTGTGGCATCTGAGGCAGTAATCTTTATAAGAGCAATTCGGGTAGTGCAGCGTTTCCTAGGTTGTTGGAAACTGAAACAGAATCCAAGGAGTTGTTAGCTTGTTAGTTGCTGTGATTTAGGGCCGACTGAATGGACTGTCAGTATTGTAGTGTATTTCTGTATGCCTGTAGTTCAAGCCATTGGCGGACCTTAATTAATGCGGAGCATAGAATTAATTTCCTGTCGTTGCCTTATTGTGCGCCATAAGCCAACCAGTCATCCCTTGCCTCATTCATTCAGTCATGTGTTGATGCGAGTTTATGTGACTAGTTAATTTGGCAAACTGTTTGTCGCAAGTTATCATGATCAGTCCCGTTTGTTACTAAGTTTGTTCGCTAAAAATTTTTGTTTCCCGATTCTGGTCGAAATTTTTAAAACGAAGCTGTGAATAATGCGCAAAACCCAAAGGATTTGACCTAGACTTCAAACTAGGGTCAAGGTCATCGCTATCTCCCTCTAAACTGAATGGATATTAATAATTTTACATATTCTGGTAGCCATGTTCAATTGCAAACTTTTTTCGTATAAATGTTATTTTAAAAAAATTAAAATTATCCCACTCACGACAAGCTGAAAGGTCATGGGGTCCTCCCCAAAACTTTCAAAAACAATTTTGAGCGCTTTTAAAAATAGTTACGCATGCTCAGTGATGCTAGAAATTGGGTCAAATGTTGCCAGTGGCTGCATCAATCGCATCGTAGAATATTTTAGTGGTAGATAACTTCACTTCCTGTTTTTTGCAAGTTTAGTGTATGAAAAATGTTGCCAAAAAATCCTAACTGGTCGAAAATATCTGGTATCCGATATATATATATAATCCTTTAAATTCCTAGTTGTCATAAACTAAGCCCAAAGGGAAGTGGTGGCAGGAAACTGCGAAAATAAACGGGATTAGAATACCGACCTCTCTCAAACGGTGTATATGACGTAGGCAGTTCTGTAGTTGTCTGGCCTTAGTTGTGCAGTAACGGAGACATCTGTGTGGTTGTCTGGCATTAGTTGTGCAGTAACAGTAGCAGCTCTGTGGTTGTCTGGCATTAGTCGTGCAGTAACAGAGACAGCTGTGTAGCTGTCTGGCATTAGTCCTGGAGTAAAAGATGCAGTTCTGTATTTGTCAAGCATTAGTTGTGCAGTAACAGAAGTAGCTGTGTGGCTGACTGCGGTAGGAGATTTTGCGAGATTTAGCCTTGCAGCGTATGTCGAAGGTAAGGAATCTTTCGAAAAGTCGAGGCGACTACACGACCGCAAACTTTCGGCTCCAGCTGCGCTGCAACCTCAAAATTTGTATCATTAACTTTGACATCATTATTCCCTATTGATTTCGGAAGGCACCTGTCAATTTATCGTAGCTGCAAAATAGTTTATACCGAACATTGACGGGCATTGAATTCAGCGTATATCTTTGATGAATTTACTGCCGTTAAAGCACGTTGGACGGTTGATCCAACGTCTTGGGGATCTGCTCGAGCAGCGCCACAACCTCTAGATATGTATCATTCACCAAATGGTCTCTTTGACATCAATGTACCGTATTGATTTAGGAAGGTACCTGTCTATGTATCGTACCTGTACAGGTGTCTATACTGAGCATTGATAGATTGAAGTCCACGCCAGTTGCATCATGATCACTCTCTACCGTGATACGCCGTCGGTTTACTTGGTAGGACACCCCATACATGTTATAGAGAAGCTGTGCTCTCAGCTTTCAAGACGTGGAAATAGTCTATGTATGTGTTACATTTCCTCCGCCTTAGTTCGGGTATTAGATTTGCATCCATGACAATCGTCCTTATCTGATATCAACTCGTTTCTGAAAAACATCAGTCTTAAAGATTGCCCCACTCACATTGCCAAGTAAGATATTTACAGAGATAGATATTCATGATATATTTCCACTAATAAAGGTCATTACTGTCATTCTCCTCCCATCTTCGTCCGTCACTGTCGCGCATCATCTTATCTCTGGTAGTGATGCTCAACAATGGTGTTACCGTGCATTTCATTCGATTGCGAGATTGAAACATTTACTGAAATAGAGATCCACGACATTTTCGTGACTCAGTCATCAAGTCAATGTATGGGTTAAAACATAACATTTATTCAGCACTGTAAATATGATATACAGTGCTTGCTTAAAGTATTAAGTTGAAGTATTCGCTGTATAATAACTTATGGTCTCAAAGGACATTGTAAACAATATATAAATACATGTGGTGTCATATATAAATACATGTGGTTTCATTCCTTTTAGGAGTCGTTTATTGATAAGCCATAAATGACCATAGTTGGGGTGTAAAATAATAGACATAGCTAGGCACGCTTCCATATTTCGTGAAGAGGAAGACTCGTGTAATTGGCTGGGACCATCACGTGACCTGGCCTGGTATTACCGAATGTTGCTGACCCAAGTCAAATGAATTAAGTCATGCATTATCTGAATCGTTTACACATTGATGATTGCACACAATAACCCGCCTGCCGTCGCAAACGGATAATATTGTACCAAATGGAAGTAATCATTCAGGCATTCACATATATGACGATTCACGAACGATAATACAGAAAAACAGATAATACAGAAAAGCAAGTCTTAGATGCAACCCCTCCTCCCCTTTTGACTGTTATCATTTTTTCTGTTGCCAGGGTCCCATGGACTATTTGCCTAACTATCGCAGTCCTTGCTGGGAGTCAGTTCTCTCGAAGGATAACAAGTGTGGAATGAGTTGCCTGCCCCTGGTCTTTCTGGCCGGTGTGACGAAGTGGCACAACTGACCTCTACTACAAGCTTATTCAGCACAAACATATCTCCAAATGTGTAAAAGAACCTATGTGGTGGAATCGCCTTTCGCTAAGTTGGCCTTCTGTTCATTAAAGACAACTATCTGCGTAAACTTCAATGGCCGCATTACTTCACTATCTAACTCTCTACAGTTTTGACCTGAAATGGAATGTCTTTGCAGAGCTCTATCCAAATAACAGGTCGTTTACAAGATACGTCAGTGGTTTTAACCAGCCCGCTTGTCACATACAATCAGGATACAACACTGAGAATGTCTTCCATCCTGGGATAACTCGTCAGTATATTCGCTCAATTATTCAGCAATTCGTAAGTTGCCCGACACACATGAGCACACAAACAAACACAGCCACGCATGCAGACAGTATCACCCACTCAAGCCAGCACACAACTATCCATTAAATTATTAAATTTGGCGTCAACACTTGAACCATAGTTTCATGACATATGCACCATGTGAGGTTCATGCTTGGATAAAGCGAGGGCAACTACATATGGGCTTCAATAATTGACCAAGACCCCCAACAAGACTTTTTGAGCTTGATCTACATTTTATATGCCAGCTGTGAGAACCTGAATCACCTCTGCTACTATTTAAATGTACACCTCGACCCACCTCCTTCACCACCACACATATCCACCCGATATGACAAGAAGAGACTCTGGCCGTACTCACGAAAAACTCGTTTCAAGTGCACCTATCTTTGAGAGATGTAGCCATCATCATTTACTCTCATTTAGCCAATATTGGGTCAACGATTGGCCCTTATCCTTTGACTATCTCATCAAGGGAGTTGGTACATTCTTGGCAAGTCATGATGTTTCGTTTGCCAAACTTTTGATGTCTCTAAGAGATGACGAGTTTTAAACGATTCCCCTGTTAATTTATGAATCTCCTAAATAGCTGCACGGTTACGTAGTTTCTGTTCATTGCACATCAATTTACATTGATAACATTCCATCAGCAGCTCTTGTGCTTGATAAATTAATAAATTGCTGGGAATAAATTCACATGCTTTGTTTGTTACTGTTCTTTAGTGGACGCCTCCTCCACTAACCTCTGGGATTACGATGGTTGGGAGCATATTCCCGGAAATAAAGGTCTTGATGAACCGAAGTACATTCTACCATCCGTCTTGCGTGTGCTTATCCCGCAGGCGTTATATATTGTGATTCTTCGGCAACCCAGTGAGAGGTATGTATCCACAACTGACACGTCAGCAGTTGGTTGAAAATAGTTCATGGTAGAAAAAAACTCTTTATCATCGAGAGTTCGTAATTCCATTACTATACAGGCCCATGTAATAATGTGCCTCTTTACAGAGTGTATTCCAATTTCCGCATGAGGAGCCCGCGGCATTCGGTGGAATTCTTTCACAACCGCTCTGTCGCTGCAATCGATGCATTTAACGGATGTCTGCAAGAACATTCGTTGCGACACTGTGCATATATGAAAATGGTTCAAAATGAACATAGCGTAAGCATTACAAAACCAAATGTTTAACCTGCTACCACGTTATTGGAGAACCATGCGTATAATTACATTCTTCTTTTCTGAACACAGTTGTTTTTCATTTAGATTATATGACAGATGCATATGAAATTCACAAGAATTCTACCGACAGCGTTTACATTTGTGTTTATAGCTGGGTCTGTTTTACCGAGCATCATTGTACTACGTATATCTTAAAGACTGGCTGAATATTGTACAACGGAAGCAGATGCTTATTCTAAAGAGCGAGGATTACTATGCCAACAGAACACGTGTTCTAATGGAGGTATTCTCCTTCTTGAAATTGGGTAAGAAAGTCGCTTGTACAATTGAGTGACTGACATGCACTGTTGTTCAAATACACACCTTCTTATACAAGAATGACGTAGAGCTACGTTCTCCCTCTGTTGTAGAGATACCACCGCCCAGTGAGTTGCGTTCACTGGAGAGTTCAAAAATCGTGAACCAAAAAAAGGATAAGAAGGGCACAATTACGGATCCCATGCTACCCAAGACGAGACGATTACTGGACGACTTCTACTCCCCATACAATGACAAGCTGGCACGTTTCTTAAATGACGACAGATTCAAATGGGCGCAAGATTAAGCTTAGTAGTGTAGCATTAATATGCCTAACAGATCTATGTAGAAATACAATGATAGTTACATGCTGTTCAAGTATATCTTAAATGAATACGACCAAACTGTATGTACACATATGTTTGCATTTATTCAAATTCTAAATCATTCACCGATGTGCGTTTCTCCTCGGCCGTACAGCCGCAAATTGGCAAATGAAATTGTATGATGGGGATCATGTCCAAAGATATGTCCATACATACATACATACATACATACATACATACATACATACATACATACATACATACATACATACATACATACATACATACATACATACATACATACATACATACATACATACATACATACATACATACATACATACATACATACATACATAAATGCATACATGCATACATGCATACATACATACATACATACATACATACATGCATACATGCATACATGCATACACACATGCACACACATACACACACACACACACACACATACATACATACATACATACATACATACATACATACATACATACATACATACATACATACATACATACATACATACATACATACATACATACATACATACATACATACATACATACACATACATATTGTGAACGAGAAAAGGCATGGCTGTCTAGTTGACCATGCAAGCTTGTTGTAATATGTGAGTAAGACCTGGTGAAGAGGAATATACCTGAGGTCTCTCTTGGCCCAGATTACTCGGGTGTGATAGTATTGTGGAATACGAATTTGACATTGTTAGAGCCAGCAGCTTCTTTGTTGGAATCGCGGCAATGATTTAAGGCAGAATATAGACATTGCTGGTAGAAAGCTAAGTCATGCAGGTCATATGACTGATGATGTTATCGATGGTATGTCAGCCATCTGTGACCAGTAAATGCTAAACAAACCACGTCTCATAAACAGAAAACTGTCTGTCAACTGTGGCTGTTTGAAGGAATAGTGTGCATGTCGCCAAGGTGAAAGTGCAACTGGGTCAGGTCATATAATGGGGTATGGCTTGGTACACAGACATTTAGAAGCCTAATGGAAAAAATTAGGAAATGATTAACATGCATTCACTTGATAAGGTCCGACAATAATGTATTTGCCATGCGCACATTTCTGTTACATGGCAATTTAAATATACTGAACCCTAAGATTGGTGTTAAGCGTGGCTGAAATGAGGTGACGGTCATGGATAAGATGAGGTGACGGTCATGGATAAGGATGAGGTGAAGATCATGGATAGGGATGAGGTGACAGTCATGGATAGGGATGAGGTGACGGTTATGGATAGGGATGAGTTGAAGGTCATGTATAGGGATGAGTTGACGATCACGGATAGGGATGAGGTGACGATCATGGATAGGGACGAGTTGACGGTTGTGGATAGGGATGAGGTGAAGATCATGGATAGGGATGAGCTGACGGTCATGGCTAGGGATGAGGTGAAGATCATGGATAGGGATGAGGTGAAGATCATGGATGGTGATGAGGTGACGATCATGGATAGGGATGAGGTGACGGTCATGGATGGGGATGAGATGACGATCATGGATGGGGATGAGCTGACGGTCATGGCTAGGGATGAGGTGACGATCATGGATGGGGATGAGGTGAAGATCATGGATAGGGATGAGGTGTCAGTCATGAATTGGGATGAGGTGACGATCATGGATAGGGATGAGGTGACGGTTATGGATAAGGATGAGTTACATGTTTGGACAGTTACACACAAACCCTGTCGCTGGACTAACCGCTGTAATAAGTAATACCTTGCCAACAATTATTGATCCCTAGCCGTTGAACCCGGGTATTTGATATTGTACAGCTACTATAAATTGACTGCAGGCACTTAGTCAATAAGCATATCGAGTGGCTTGCCTATACAGTGAACAATATATGTGCATTGTTCATATTTCCATAACATAACGGCTACTGTTAAATTATTCAAAACCACACAGCTGTGCAACGGCATTATGCAATCTTGCAAGTTATGCATGACCAATGAAGTGCGACACGCCGATACAAATGGAGCACATCCTGTAGCAAAACACATATTTATGCAGCAAATCAAAATGCATACCAATTCGACCACAAACCTTTACGTCATTTCGTTAACACCGCGAGAAACAATCTACGTTACACTAGTAACACTGACGTTATACACACTCGTTTTACACAATGTTGTGTTGTGCTGGTGTCTTGCTCTGAACCATTGTTGCGCCTACCAATCATGTTTTATTGTGTGGATAGGTAATACATGGGTTGTTGACTTCATACTGCGGTGCAAAATTTCGACAAAGTATTAAGATCACCCGAATACAATAGTAATCAAACTCAGCTCAACCAGAATAGATCTTCTTACCTGCGCTTCCTTGTTGGTGTACCATAGATAAATGACAATCAATGCTACATTTGCATCTAACAACTTCTTGGTACCTGCGCAACACATTCTTATTTAGATGTATAATCGCTTAAAATAACCAATTCACATCAGACGTTTGAAACAGGTGTATCGATTCCGAGTAGGATGATTAAAGGGAACCGATCGCAATCGAATGAAACACTATTGATAAGCAGCTAATATAGACTTCGAGCACCTGTGCCTTTGTTAGAGGCCTATTACAAAAACGAAAAGTGGTATGCTTTATTGTAATTGTATGTTGTGTGTGGCTAGCATCGTTGCATAATTATAACTTTGCTTTCCATTTCTACAAAGACGGTCGGTTGCGCGCTGACTGGTTGTGTCATTAGCGGATGGTTGGAGCCCCACTGTTTGCGCAATACTCTATCGTTCTCTGATACTGGCAATGTTGTGTGAGTGAAGCACAACAAAAATGATAGACAGCACCATATATTGAATGAATGAGTCTGTGTTGGATGAATTAGGCCTTTACCTCAATCCCATAGGGCATGCTAATTGGATTGGTTTATACGAACCTAATTGAGTCACGTGCAAAACCAATTGTTGGCAGTTGTAAACAGTAAACCTCTGCATTGGAATCCCTGAGAATGGTCGAATATCCACAAGTCCAGACATTGACCGCATTATCTACCCTCGCCCCTTCTTGTGAAATACCTGTATGTCTAACTTGTGAACGGAATCACTCTAGAATGAATTGTCCAGATACCTTGGACCTAGACAATTGTCAAGGGCAATGTTGTGTTACATAACGCAGCTTCTTGGAACAGAATGCATACGCACGAGGAAAACACAAAACAAACGGAACGTGGTCGGTGGTTTCGGTGTGCATCACGTCATTGGTGATGCACATCTCGCAAGTTTAAAACGTAGCATAATGCCTTTATACTAGTCAAGGTCCCCCACTCTGATGGCTGCGGGCGCTGTTTACATGTTACTGATATTCAACAGTCTCGCCTTCAGGTCTGGGCGAGGTTAATATCTTGAATTGGACAGGAATCCCAGATTTGGGATGCTCCAATCACAAGCCGTGTCTCTCGGTCACTCTCTGATACTTTTAAGTCGTTGTCTCTCATTGGTCAGTTCTACAAGTTCCGAAGAACTTGTCCAAACGGTGGAGTGATTTTTATGAGCCGGGCACACACATCCTATAACACTCCGATTTGTTGTTTCACGCTGAGTGGCACCGTTAATCACACAGTCGGCGAGAGAAGCAGTAAACATACTATCGTGCAGCTAAGCATTAAAGCATTTGTTGTGGTGCCAATTTGAACTTTTGAGACGCCCCATAATTCCAGAAGACATTCAATGTGTTCTCATTGGACGCAGACCACTACAATGTCCATGACGTCACATAGAACCGAGGGTGCGTATCACAAGCCAGACACGCGCAATTAAGGTCAATCCGGGTCACAACCTTTGCGTTGATTGGTCACGAAGATTAACGAACGTGTCTTATGAATATTCGGACGCGCCAATGTAAGACCTTATCTTTTCGTAGACTCTAGGGCGAGAAGCGTAGCGGAACACCTGGAGTCTGGGACGCAGACTACCTTTATACAGTGTGGGTTTGAATAATTTAACAGTGGCCGTTATGAACGATGCAAACATTTTATTCAATGCACTTATATCAATCATTGTACAAGCAAGCCACTCAATATGCTTATTGATGAGGTCAGTTCCCTCAGTCAATTCATAGAAGCTGTACAATCGCATATACCCGGCATCCATGGCTCGGTATCAATGAATGTGGACAAGGTATTAAATCTTGGGACGGTTACACCAGTGACAGGGTTTGCACCCCAAGTGTGTGTAACGGGCTGGCAACAAATGGGAATTAAGGGTACAAACATGACAGCCATCCTTATGCGTCATCCCCACTTCATCGCCTCGTTTCCGAGAGCCACGCTTGACACCAGTGTTACATTCATTATATTCTACTAGCCATGTAGCAGAGATGCGGGTAGGGCAAACAAATGACAGTCTGATGTAGCCAAATGAATTTATTTCCGTAAGGTTTCTGAATCAGTGTACAAATGATCCCATACCTCTTCCTACGGCCTGACCCAGTTGCACTTTCACCTTTGGGACTTCATCCATGACTCGATGAGATGCACACTTTTCTCTCAACCAGCCACAGTTTATAGATTAGTGAGACGAGGTCGAATCGATTTTGAACATTCACTGGTCACAATTGGTTTAAATACGCCTTGTCAGGCAAGCTCAGCAATAACACTGATTTGACATTCTCAGTCAAATACGACACACCTGTTTCAAACGTTACATGGCCTCGTGATGCACAAATCGTGAAACCGACATTATTTACAAAGAATGCGTTGCATTATTACGACACAGTGCTTAGCTGCAATTTTGTTTGTCGCATATTTATGGTGCACAAACCAAGATGAAGACGAGGCAGGTAAGAATACCTGCTCTGGAAGAGTCTTGCCTAGAACACCTTTATTTGCGACATTCAACAAGTATGTGGTTTCATCATATGGTCTTCTGTGTGCGACTGCAGTACGGAGTCGACAACCAATGCCTCAACAAGTCCAGCCAATCAAGCAATTCACACAACAAAACATGATTAGCAGACGCAAAAAAGGATCAGAGCAGATGCACCAGCACAACACTATAGCGACTACATCAAAGGCTTACAACGTTCAGGAATTGTCGCAAGCTGAGCGGGAAAGCATATTCTTCCGTGTCAATATGGAGCCTGTTCTTGCCAAAGCCACCAAAGGGGTAGGTCTCTCTTGTGATAATCATTTTTGATGCAACTCATGGTTTTAGTGACAGGAAGTGATAGCTTTTGATCGTTAACCGAGCCTGTAGGAAATGATACACAATTCAACCAAATGTTTTTTGTTTATCAATACAATCACGTTGTGTAATTTCTAATGCGACTCTAGGTGACTGCCTGAGTGTGTTAGTGTCTGTGTGTCTCGTGTTTGAATTGTATCGGCGCCTAGTAATATGCATCTTGTTATTATGTACATAACAAAAAGGCAAGCAAACTTTATATTGTGTATTACCAATGTACAGCAGTGTGGGTTTTGGTAATTCCTAGTTGATAAGCCAATGATCATCCTGTTGAAAAAAAAATGAATATTTTCTGAATGCTGAAAATATTATTATTAAACTTTTACAAATAATTTCATATAGTTAATTCCCGTACATTTCCAATGATTAAAATTTTTTTAATATTTGTCCAATGATCATAAAAATCAAATCTTAATATTTTAGGAATGTCGATGACGTCACTTTCCGTTCGGAGCGGATTAACGTTACAGTGTAGGTGATATCGGAAGTTAACGCGCCGTATCTCTGTTGGTTATGGTCGTATCGTAGAATTAGCCCATTCTATTCTGAACAAATAATTAGCCCATTCTATCCTGAACAAATAATTAGCCCATTCTAATCTGAACCAATGTCTAAATACATGTTATTGGAACTTCGTGATAGTTTTGTCATAAACTTAGCCTAAAGGGACGTGGTGGCAGGAAAATGGGAAAAATGGACGGAATTAAAATACCGGCCTCTCTCAAACGGTGTTTAAGACGTAGGCAGTTCTGTAGTTGTCTGGCCTTAGTTGTGTAGTAACAGAGACAGCTGTGTGGTTGTCTGGCATTAGTCCTGGAGTAAAAGATGCAGTTCTGTATTTGTCAAGCATTAGTTGTGCAGTAACAGAGGTAGCTGTGTGGCTGACTGCATGTAGGAGATTTTGCGAGATTTAGCCTTGCAGCGTATGTCGAAGGTAAGGAATCTTTCGAAAAGTCGAGGCGACTACATGACCGCAAACTTTCGGCTCCAGCTGCGCTGCAACCTCAAAATTTGTATCATTAACTTTGACATCATTATTCCCTATTGATTTCGGAAGGCACCTGTCAATTTATCGTAGCTGCAAAATAGTTTATACCGAACATTGACGGGCATTGAATTCAGCGTATGTCTTTGATGAATTTACTGCCGTTAAAGCACGTTGGACGGTTGATCCAACGTCTTGGGGATCTGCTCGAGCAGCGCCACAACCTCTAGATATGTATCATTCACCAAATGGTTTCTTTGACATCAATGTACCGTATTGATTTAGGAAGGTACCTGTCTATGTATCGTACCTGTACAGGTGTCTATACTGAGCATTGATAGATTGAAGTCCACGCCAGTTGCATCATGATTACTCTCTACCGTGATACGCCGTCGGTTTACTTGGTAGGACACCCCATACATGTTATAGAGAAGCTGTGCTCTCAGCTTTCAAGACGTGGAAATAGTCTATGTATGTGTTACATTTCCTCCGCCTTAGTTCGGGTATTAGATTTGCATCCATGACAATCGTCCTTATCTGATATCAACTCGTTTCTGAAAAAAAAACTCAGTTTACATCAGTCTTAAAGATTGCCCCACTCACATTGCCAAGTAAGATATTTACAGAGATAGATATTCATGATATATTTCCACTAATAAAGGTCATTACTGTCATTCTCCTCCCATCTTCGTCCGTCACTGTCGCGCATCATCTTATCTCTGGTAGTGATGCTCAACAATGGTGTCACCGTGCATTTCATTCGATTTTCCGATTGAGACATTTACTGAAATAGAGATCCATGATATTTATTGTGACTCAGTCATCAAGTCATAGATGGACGATTTACGAACGATAATACAGAAAAAAAACAGATAATACAGAAAAGCAAGTTTTAGATGCAACCCCTCCCCCCTTTTGACTGTTATCATTTTGTTGTTGCCAGGGACCCATGGACTATTTGCCCAACTATCGTAATCCTTGCTGGGAGTCAGTTCCCTCGAAGGATAACAAGTGTGGAATGAGTTGCCTGCCCCTGGTCTTTCTGCCAGGTGTGGGGAAAAGTGGCACAACTGACCTCTACGACAAGCTAATTCAGCACAAACATATCTCCAAATGTTTGAAAGAACCTATGTGGTGGAATCGCAATTCGCTAAGTTGGACTTCTGTTCATTAAAGACAACTATCAGAATACACTTTAATGGCCGCATTACTTCATTATGTAACGCTGTACAGTTTTGACTTGAATAGGACTGTCTTTGCAGAGCTCTATCCAAATAACAGGTCGTTTGAAAGCTACGTCAGTGGCTTTAACCGGCCCGCTTGTCACATACAATCCAGATACGACAAGGACACTGGCTTCCATCCGGGGATTACACGTCAGTATATTTTCCCAATTATTCAGCAATCAGTAAGTTGCCCGGCACTCATGCGCACCCAAATACACGCAAAAAACACACAAGCACACACAAACACACACACACAAACACACAACGAAGCATATACACGTAAACACAAACAAAAACACACATCAACACGCAAACAAACACAGCCACGCATGCAGGCAACGACACACACGAACAAGAGAGCACGCACTCACAAAAGCAAACACACAAATAACCATTAAATCTTAACGACTTTCTTGTAGCCAGTATTGCGTCACGACTTGCCTATATCCTTTGACTGTCTTCTATGACATTTAAACCATCCAGAGGTATCATCGTGGCAAGTCATAATGTTTCGTTTGTCAAACTTTTATGTCTCTAAGGGATGATGAGTTTTAAACGATTCCCCTGTTCATTTATGAATCTCCTAAAAGGTTGCACGGCTACGTAGTTTCTGTTCATTGCACAGCAATTTACATTGATAACATTCCATCAGCAGCTCTTGTGTTTGATAAATTAATAAATTGCTGGGAATAAATTCACATGCTTTGTTTGTTACTGTTCTTTAGTGGACGCCTCTACAGTTTACCTCTGGGATTACGATGGTTGGGAGCATATTCCCGGAAATAAAGGTCTTGATGAACCGAAGTACATTCTACCATCCGTCTTGCGTGTGCTTATCCCGCAGGCGTTATATATTGTGATTCTTCGGCAACCCAGTGAGAGGTATGCATCCACAAGGGATAAATCAGCAGTTGGTTGAAAATAGTTCATGGTAGAATAAAAAAATCCTTTATCACCGAGAGTTCGTAATTCCATTACTATACAGGGCCATGTAATAATGTGTCTCTTTACAGAGTGTACTCCAACTTCCGCATGAAGACCCCGAAATACAACGATAGTTACATGCTGTTCAAGTATATCTTAAATGAAATACGACCGAACTGTATGTACACATATGTTTGCATTTATTCAAATTCTAAATCATTCACCGATGTGCGTTTCTCCTCGGCTGTTTTATTACGTACAGCCGCAAATTGGCAAATGAAATTGTATGATGGGGATCATGTCCAAAGATATGTCCATACATACATACATACATACATACATACATACATACATACATACATACATGCATACATGCATACATACATACATACATACATACATACATACATACATACATACATACATACATACATACATACATACATACATACATACATACATACATACATACATACATACATACATACATACACACACACACACACACACACACACACACACACACACACACACACACACACACACACACACACACATACATACATACATACATACATACATACATACATACATACATACATACATACATACATACATACATACATACATACATACATACATGCATACATACATGCTTGAGCTTCTTTGTGATGTTTTGAATCAAGGATATTGTGAAAGAGAAAAGGCATGGCTGTCTAGTTGACCATGCAAGCTTGTGTAATATGTGAGTGATGACCTGGTGAAGAGGAATATACCTGAGGTCTCTCTTGGCTCAGATTACTCGGGTGTGATAGTATTGTGGAATACGAATTTGACATTGTTAGAGCCAGCAGCTTCTTAGCTGGAATCGCGGCAATGATTTAAGGCAGAATATAGACATTGCTGGTAGAAAGCTAAGTCATGCAGGTCATATGTCTGATGACGTTATCTATGGTATTTCAGCCAGCTGTGATCAGTAAATGTTAAACAAACCACGTCTCATAAACAGAAAACTGTCTGTCGACTGTGGCTGTTTGAAGGAATAGTGTGCATGTCGCCAAGGTGAAAGTGCAACTGGGTCAGGTCATATAATGGGGTATGGCTTGGTACACAGACATTTAGAAGCCTAATGGAAAAAATTAGGAAATGATTAACATGCATTCACTTGATAAGGTCCGACAATAATGTATTTGCCATGCGCACATTTCTGTTACATGGCAATTTAAATATACTGAACCCTAAGATTGGTGTTAAGCGTGGCTGAAATGAGGTGACGGTCATGGATAAGATGATGTGACGGTCATGGATGGGGATTAGGTGACGGTCATGGATAAGGATGAGGTGAAGATCATGGATAGGGATGAGGTGACAGTCATGGATAGGGATGAGGTGACGGTTATGGATAGGGATGAGTTGAAGGTCATGTATAGGGATGAGTTGACGATCACGGATAGGGATGAGGAGGTGACGATCATGGATAGGGACGAGAGTTGACGGTTGTGGATAGGGATGAGGTGAAGATCATGGATAGGGATGAGCTGACGGTCATGGCTAGGGATGAGGTGAAGATCATGGATAGGGATGAGGTGAAGATCATGGATGGTGATGATGAGGTGACGATCATGGATAGGGATGAGGTGACGGTCATGGATGGGGATGAGATGACGATCATGGATGGGGATGAGCTGACGGTCATGGCTAGGGATGAGGTGACGATCATGGATGGGGATGAGGTGAAGATCATGGATAGGGATGAGGTGTCAGTCATGAATTGGGATGAGGTGACGATCATGGATAGGGATGAGGTGACGGTTATGGATAAGGATGAGTTACATGTTTGGACAGTTACACACAAAACCCTGTCGCTGGACTAACCGCTGTAATAAGTAATACCTTGCCAACAATTATTGATCCCTAGCCGTTGAACCCGGGTATTTGATATTGTACAGCTACTATAAATTGACTGCAGGCACTTAGTCAATAAGCATATCGAGTGGCTTGCCTATACAGTGAACAATATATGTGCATTGTTCATATTTCCATAACATAACGGCTACTGTTAAATTATTCAAAACCACACAGCTGTGCAACGGCATTATGCAATCTTGCAAGTTATGCATGACCAATGAAGTGCGACACGCCGATACAAATGGAGCACATCCTGTAGCAAAACACATATTTATGCAGCAAATCAAAATGCATACCAATTCGACCACAAACCTTTACGTCATTTCGTTAACACCGCGAGAAACAATCTACGTTACACTAGTAACACTGACGTTATACACACTCGTTTTACACAATGTTGTGTTGTGCTGGTGTCTTGCTCTGAACCATTGTTGCGCCTACCAATCATGTTTTATTGTGTGGATAGGTAATACATGGGTTGTTGACTTCATACTGCGGTGCAAAATTTCGACAAAGTATTAAGATCACCCGAATACAATAGTAATCAAACTCAGCTCAACCAGAATAGATCTTCTTACCTGCGCTTCCTTGTTGGTGTACCATAGATAAATGACAATCAATGCTACATTTGCATCTAACAACTTCTTGGTACCTGCGCAACACATTCTTATTTAGATGTATAATCGCTTAAAATAACCAATTCACATCAGACGTTTGAAACAGGTGTATCGATTCCGAGTAGGATGATTAAAGGGAACCGATCGCAATCGAATGAAACACTATTGATAAGCAGCTAATATAGACTTCGAGCACCTGTGCCTTTGTTAGAGGCCTATTACAAAAACGAAAAGTGGTATGCTTTATTGTAATTGTATGTTGTGTGTGGCTAGCATCGTTGCATAATTATAACTTTGCTTTCCATTTCTACAAAGACGGTCGGTTGCGCGCTGACTGGTTGTGTCATTAGCGGATGGTTGGAGCCCCACTGTTTGCGCAATACTCTATCGTTCTCTGATATGGCAATGTTGTGTGAGTGAAGCACAACAAAAATGATAGACAGCACCATATATTGAATGAATGAGTCTGTGTTGGATGAATTAGGCCTTTACCTCAATCCCATAGGGCATGCTAATTGGATTGGTTTATACGAACCTAATTGAGTCACGTGCAAAACCAATTGTTGGCAGTTGTAAACAGTAAACCTCTGCATTGGAATCCCTGAGAATGGTCGAATATCCACAAGTCCAGACATTGACCGCATTATCTACCCTCGCCCCTTCTTGTGAAATACCTGTATGTCTAACTTGTGAACGGAATCACTCTAGAATGAATTGTCCAGATACCTTGGACCTAGACAATTGTCAAGGGCAATGTTGTGTTACATAACGCAGCTTCTTGGAACAGAATGCATACGCACGAGGAAAACACAAAACAAACGGAACGTGGTCGGTGGTTTCGGTGTGCATCACGTCATTGGTGATGCACATCTCGCAAGTTTAAAACGTAGCATAATGCCTTTATACTAGTCAAGGTCCCCCACTCTGATGGCTGCGGGCGCTGTTTACATGTTACTGATATTCAACAGTCTCGCCTTCAGGTCTGGGCGAGGTTAATATCTTGAATTGGACAGGAATCCCAGATTTGGGATGCTCCAATCACAAGCCGTGTCTCTCGGTCACTCTCTGATACTTTTAAGTCGTTGTCTCTCATTGGTCAGTTCTACAAGTTCCGAAGAACTTGTCCAAACGGTGGAGTGATTTTTATGAGCCGGGCACACATCCTATAACACTCCGATTTGTTGTTTCACGCTGAGTGGCACCGTTAATCACACAGTCGGCGAGAGAAGCAGTAAACATACTATCGTGCAGCTAAGCATTAAAGCATTTGTTGTGGTGCCAATTTGAACTTTTGAGACGCCCCATAATTCCAGAAGACATTCAATGTGTTCTCATTGGACGCAGACCACTACAATGTCCATGACGTCACATAGAACCGAGGGTGCGTATCACAAGCCAGACACGCGCAATTAAGGTCAATCCGGGTCACAACCTTTGCGTTGATTGGTCACGAAGATTAACGAACGTGTCTTATGAATATTCGGACGCGCCAATGTAAGACCTTATCTTTTCGTAGACTCTAGGGCGAGAAGCGTAGCGGAACACCTGGAGTCTGGGACGCAGACTACCTTTATACAGTGTGGGTTTGAATAATTTAACAGTGGCCGTTATGAACGATGCAAACATTTTATTCAATGCACTTATATCAATCATTGTACAAGCAAGCCACTCAATATGCTTATTGATGAGGTCAGTTCCCTCAGTCAATTCATAGAAGCTGTACAATCGCATATACCCGGCATCCATGGCTCGGTATCAATGAATGTGGACAAGGTATTAAATCTTGGGACGGTTACACCAGTGACAGGGTTTGCACCCCAAGTGTGTGTAACGGGCTGGCAACAAATGGGAATTAAGGGTACAAACATGACAGCCATCCTTATGCGTCATCCCCACTTCATAGTCTCGTTTCCGAGAGCCACGCTTGACACCAGTGTTACATTCATTATATTCTACTAGCCATGTAGCAGAGATGCGGGTAGGGCAAATAAACTACTGTCTGATGTAGCCAAATGAATTTATTTCCGTAAGGTTTCTGAATCAGTGTACAAATGATCCCATACCTCTTCCTAGATTTCCCAGTGCACTTAAGTTTGGGACTTCATCCATGACTCGATCCCATGCACACTTTTCACCAGCCACAGTTTATAGATTAGTGAGACGAGGTCGAATCGATTTTGAACATTCACTGGTCACAATTGGTTAAAATACGCCTTGTCAGGCAAGCTCAGTCATAACACTGATTGACTATTCACAGTCAAATACGACACACCTGTTTCAAACGTTACATGGCCTCGTGTTGCACAAACCGTGAAACCGACACTATTTACAAAGAATGCGTTGCATTATTACGGCACAGTGCTTAGCTGCAATTTTGTTTGTCGCATATTTATGGTGCACAAACCAAGATGAAGACGAGGCAGGTAAGAATACCTGCTCTGGAAGAGTCTTGCCTAGAACACCTTTATTTGCGACATTCAACAAGTATGTGGTTTCATCATATGGTCTTCTGTGTGCGACTGCAGTACGGAGTCGACAACCAATGCCTCAACAAGTCCAGCCAATCAAGCAATTCACACAACAAAACATGATTAGCAGACGCAAAAAAGGATCAGAGCAGATGCACCAGCACAACACTATAGCGACTACATCAAAGGCTTACAACGTTCAGGAATTGTCGCAAGCTGAGCGGGAAAGCATATTCTTCCGTGTCAATATGGAGCCTGTTCTTGCCAAAGCCACCAAAGGGGTAGGTCTCTCTTGTGATAATCATTTTTGATGCAAAACTCATGGTTTTAGTGACAGGAAGTGATAGCTTTTGATCGTTAACCGAGCCTGTAGGAAATGATACACAATTCAACCAAATGTTTTTTGTTTATCAATACAATCACGTTGTGTAATTTCTAATGCGACTCTAGGTGACTGCCTGAGTGTGTTAGTGTCTGTGTGTCTCGTGTTTGAATTGTATCGGCGCCTAGTAATATGCATCTTGTTATTATGTACATAACAAAAAGGCAAGCAAACTTTATATTGTGTATTACCAATGTACAGCAGTGTGGGTTTTGGTAATTCCTAGTTGATAAGCCAATGATCATCCTGTTGAAAAAAAAATGAATATTTTCTGAATGCTGAAAATATTATTAAACTTTTACAAATAATTTCATATAGTTAATTCCCGTACATTTCCAATGATTAAAATTTTTTTAATATTTGTCCAATGATCATAAAAATCAAATCTTAATATTTTAGGAATGTCGATGACGTCACTTTCCGTTCGGAGCGGATTAACGTTACAGTGTAGGTGATATCGGAAGTTAACGCGCCGTATCTCTGTTGGTTATGGTCGTATCGTAGAATTAGCCCATTCTATTCTGAACAAATAATTAGCCCATTCTATCCTGAACAAATAATTAGCCCATTCTAATCTGAACCAATGTCTAAATACATGTTATTGGAACTTCGTGATAGTTTTGTCATAAACTTAGCCTAAAGGGACGTGGTGGCAGGAAAATGGGAAAAATGGACGGAATTAAAATACCGGCCTCTCTCAAACGGTGTTTAAGACGTAGGCAGTTCTGTAGTTGTCTGGCCTTAGTTGTGTAGTAACAGAGACAGCTGTGTGGTTGTCTGGCATTAGTCCTGGAGTAAAAGATGCAGTTCTGTATTTGTCAGGCATAAGTTGAGCAGTAACAGAGGTAGCTGTGTGGCTGACTGCATGTAGGAGATTTTGCGAGATTTTGCCTTGCAGCGTATGTCGAAGGTATGGAATCTTTCGAAAAGTCGAGGCGACTACATGACCGCAAACTTTCGGCTCCAGCTGCGCTGTAACCTCAAAATTTGTATCATTAACTTTGACAGCATTATACCGTATTGATTTCGGGAGACACCTGTCAATTTATTGTAGCTGCACAATAGTTTATACCGAGTATTGACGGATTGAATTCAGCGTATGTCTTTGATGAATTTACTGCCGTTAAAGCACGTTGGACGGTTGATCCAACGTCTTGGGGATCTGCTCCAGCTGCGCCACAACCTCTAGATATGTATCATTCACCAAATGGTCTCTTTGACATCAATGTACCGTATTGATTTAGGAAGGTACCTGTCTATGTATCGTACCTGTACAGGTGTCTATACTGAGCATTGATAGATTGAAGTCCACGCCAGTTGCATCATGATCACTCTCTACCGTGATACGCCGTCGGTTTACTTGGTAGGACACCCCATACATGTTATAGAGAAGCTGTGCTCTCAGCTTTCAAGACGTGGAAATAGTCTATGTATGTGTTACATTTCCTCCGCCTTAGTTCGGGTATTAGATTTGCATCCATGACAATCGTCCTTATCTGATATCAACTCGTTTCTGAAAAAAAACTCAGTTTACATCAGTCTTAAAGATTGCCCCACTCACATTGCCAAGTAAGATATTTACAGAGATAGATATTCATGATATATTTCCACTAATAAAGGTCATTACTGTCATTCTCCTCCCATCTTCGTCCGTCACTGTCGCGCATCATCTTATCTCTGGTAGTGATGCTCAACAATGGTGTCACCGTGCATTTCATTCGATTTTCCGATTGAGACATTTACTGAAATAGAGATCCATGATATTTATTGTGACTCAGTCATCAAGTCATAGATGGACGATTCACGAACGATAATACAGAAAAACAGATAATACAGAAAAGCAAGTTTTAGATGCAACCCCTCCCCCCTTTTGACTGTTATCATTTTGTTGTTGCCAGGGACCCATGGACTATTTGCCCAACTATCGTAATCCTTGCTGGGAGTCAGTTCCCTCGAAGGATAACAAGTGTGGAATGAGTTGCCTGCCCCTGGTCTTTCTGCCAGGTGTGGGGAAAAGTGGCACAACTGACCTCTACGACAAGCTAATTCAGCACAAAGATATCTCCAAATGTTTGAAAGAACCTATGTGGTGGAATCGCAATTCGCTAAGTTGGACTTCTGTTCATTAAAGACAACTATCAGAATACACTTTAATGGCCGCATTACTTCATTATGTAACGCTGTACAGTTTTGACTTGAATAGGACTGTCTTTGCAGAGCTCTATCCAAATAACAGGTCGTTTGAAAGCTACGTCAGTGGCTTTAACCAGCCCGCTTGTCACATACAATCCAGATACGACAAGGACACTGGCTTCCATCCGGGGATTACACGTCAGTATATTTTCCCAATTATTCAGCAATCAGTAAGTTGCCCGGCACTCATGCGCACCCAAATACACGCAAAAAACACACAAGCACACACAAACACACACACAAACACACAACGAAGCATATACACGTAAACACAAACAAAAACACACATCAACACGCAAACAAACACAGCCACGCATGCAGGCAACGACACACACGAACAAGAGAGCACGCACTCACAAAAGCAAACACACAAATAACCATTAAATCTTAACGACTTTCTTGTAGCCAGTATTGCGTCACGACTTGCCTATATCCTTTGACTGTCTTCTATGACATTTAAACCATCCAGAGGTATCATCGTGGCAAGTCATAATGTTTCGTTTGTCAAACTTTTTATGTCTCTAAGGGATGATGAGTTTTAAACGATTCCCCTGTTCATTTATGAATCTCCTAAAAGGTTGCACGGCTACGTAGTTTCTGTTCATTGCACAGCAATTTACATTGATAACATTCCATCAGCAGCTCTTGTGTTTGATAAATTAATAAATTGCTGGGAATAAATTCACATGCTTTGTTTGTTACTGTTCTTTAGTGGACGCCTCTACAGTTTACCTCTGGGATTACGATGGTTGGGAGCATATTCCCGGAAATAAAGGTCTTGATGAACCGAAGTACATTCTACCATCCGTCTTGCGTGTGCTTATCCCGCAGGCGTTATATATTGTGATTCTTCGGCAACCCAGTGAGAGGTATGCATCCACAAGGGATAAATCAGCAGTTGGTTGAAAATAGTTCATGGTAGAATAAAAAAATCCTTTATCACCGAGAGTTCGTAATTCCATTACTATACAGGGCCATGTAATAATGTGTCTCTTTACAGAGTGTACTCCAACTTCCGCATGAAGACCCCGCGGCATTCGGTGGAATTCTTTCACAACCGCTCTGTCGCTGCTATCGATGCATTTAACGGATGTCTGCAAGAACATTCGTTGCGACACTGTGCATACACGAAAATGGTTCAAAATGAATATGGCGTAAGCATTACGAAACCAAATGTTTAACCTTCTTTAATACTATTTGAGAACCGTGTGTATAATTACATTCTTCTTTCCTGAACACAGTTGTTTTTCATTTAGATTATATGATAGATGCATATGAAATTCACAGGAATTCTACCGACAGCGTTTACATTTGTGTTTATAGCTGGGTCTTTTTTACCGAGCATCATTGTACTATGTATATCTTAAAGACTGGCTGAATATCGTACAACGGAAGCAGATGCTTATTCTAAAGAGCGAGGATTACTATGCCAACAGAACACGTGTTCTAATGGAGGTATTCTCCTTCTTGAAATTGGGTAAGAAAGTCGCTTGTACAATTGAGAGACTGACATGCACTGTTGTTCAAATACACACCTTCTTATACAAGAATGACGTAGAGCTACGTTCTCCCTCTGTTGTAGAGATACCACCGCCCAGTGAGTTGCGTTCACTGGAGAGTTCAAAAATCATGAACCAAAAAAAGGATAAGAAGGGCACAATTACGGATCCCATGCTACCCAAGACGAGACGATTACTGGACGACTTCTACTCCCCATACAATGACAAGCTGGCACGTTTCTTAAATGACGACAGATTCAAATGGGCGCAAGATTAAGGTTAGGTGTGTAGCATTAATATGACTAACAGATCTATGTAGAAATACAATGATATTTACATGCTGTTCAAATATATCTTAAATAAAATACGACCGAATTGCATCATCGGTTATCATCATCGCCGACGCATGTACACATATGTTTGTATATATTCGCATACTAAATCATTCTCCGTTGTGATTTTCTGCTCGGCTGCTTTATTGCGTACAGCCACAAATTGGCAAATAAAATTGTTTGATGGGGATCAAATGTCGAACTTCTTTAAGTTGTAGTCATATACTGTTGCGAATTATCACCCAAATCTAGCTATGAAGCGTATTAAGTATATTTCAAAAAGATATTGTTATGATACTATTTTGGTCAATAACCGTCACTCATTAACACGCACTCCAATCACTTTATGCAAAGTAATATACAATCATTCAATCACACCTCACACTTTTCGTTGCATGATACACCAATATTTATTTTGATGTTATAATATTATACAAAAGTTACATACTCACTCACACTTGCACGCACACATTGAACATTCATAATCAAGACTCACTGATCGCTGCCGTAAGTTCACTTGTTCCCAGGTATATTTACGCCATACAAGAGGGAGATATCGCCTTCACCCGACGCGCCAACACCATGTAGCCAATACCTTGGATCCACGAGAATCCCATGCATCCTATAACATGTGAAATAAAGAATATAAATTCACAAGTGCCCCTTCTAAATATCTGGTGAATACGAGTGCTGAAGGCACAGAAGAAATCAGTGAGCCTGCTGACCAACAGTCTGGTGAAATCCGTTCGACCACAATTTTCGCTAAAAGAAGGTGATGCAATTTACTTCCCAACAGCCGGCCTGACACGAGAACCCATCTATCAATACTAACTGTATTGTAGTCAGTATGAATCAACATCTGGCCGTTCTGATGGCTATATCTTGAACTACCTCCTGCAGCTGGGTCTGACGGCCAGACTTACAGGTTCCAGGAGACCTCCCAGCGGCATCAGCACACGGCGAGAACGAGAAGGATCCACGCGCTGCTCTTTTTATAAATCCCATAGAGTATGATTTGAAAAGCATAAATCCGTCAAGTTTGACGACTGCTCACCAGCTTGCAAAGGACACACTGGCACAGGGGAAAATGGGCATAAGGGCACAAGATCCCCGGTATACCCCCACATCCCACCTCCACTGGTGTCTGACGTGTATTATCTGCTCCACACAGCCTATTAACCCTAGACCCATCTCTTACACAATGTAGGTGCAGTCGCATTGGGCATATAGGCCCTTGGATACCTCTACACAACACACACATGGCATGAGTTCAACAACGTTTGTCATTGTGGAATGCAGAGGGGTTGGTAACGTCATTAGGGTGGGGGGCATCGATGACCCCCTGATCCAGTCATACTTGCCCCTATTCTTCAGAAACACCGTTCATGCATGTGGTTTAAAATGCATAATTATCTTAAGGTTGCATTTTTACAACAAATCAACACTGCCTGTGGTGAAAACAAACTGTAACAATTCGAATTACAGCACAAGCGAACTTAGACCATTGCAAAGACTACATAGTTCATACCCCCTTGGTGGCTTTTGCAAGAAGAGGTTCCATATTCACACGGAAGAATATGCTTTCCCGCTCAGATCGCGACAGTTCACTGACGTTGTAAGCGCGCGCTGAGTTTCAGTGGTCCGTTTAGATGCCTGTCACTTATGTTTTTCTGTGTAGATCGCTCGATTAGTTTGACTGGTTGAGGCTTGAGTTGCCCACTTAGTGCTGTAATGCGTACAAAGAAGGCCGCAGAGGGTACAACGAAGGCAACAGTGTGTACAAAGAAGGCAACAGTGTGTACAAAGAAGGCAACAGAGTGTACAAAGAAAACAATTTGAGCTAAAATAATTGACTAATGACACAAATAACTCAATGCCAGTCTGAACTAGGTCAGATCTTCTTACCTGCTTCGTCAGTAGTCTGTTTGGTGTACCATAAATGTGTGACAAAAAATGCTATAATTACAGCTAAGAACCGCACGGTTCTAGTTTGGAGGTCCTGAGATATGTACAGAGCTGATTAGTGCTCGGTAGTAAAAACAAGTGCAACACTTCTTTGTGGGGTGGATCAATCAAAAGCATTTCTGGACGTAACTGGGGCTGCACGAGGAATGAGACGCTGTCGCCGATATATAATATTGACTGCCAAACAGTTGAGTAATAACAGAAGCGATACGTGTCGTCTTCGGGAATATAGGATCCATGATTCTCCTCTAGAAACTCTCAACTTGTATTGTCTCAGTCGTATCTTGTATCCAGGTACTTTGTGACTTACATCGTAAAATAATTGTTACTTTTAACAAAGACGACGTATGATTCGTGCAGCGCCATTAGCATTCCATGATATTGTAATTATAGATCAAACTACAACCGCATATAGAAGAAAGCACGAAATATTGTCCATCTCAACAATAAAAGCACTAATAATGCTACAATAGATTATATACTGAACAACTCAATTATATGAACTTAGGTAGTTTAAATGAGGAAGAACGACTGCAAAAGTCTATCAAGGTGGCTCAAGAATAAAGCGCTCCAACAGGGGACCACTATTAACTTACAATCAGCGCCCCCCCACCCTAACCTGGGAGCCTCGGTGCTACCTAGCCCAATAGACCAACGTCAGGTTATAATTATCACCTTGTCGGCCAACAGTAAAACCACCAATTTGGTGGTCGATTCGGTACATGCTTACATGTTTTCACGAAATATGCAGGTTCTGGCGAGTTTCAAGCGATCGGTGTCGAAATTTATTATTCAGTTCGGTTCAAGATAATGTTTCATATTCCTATCATCTGCGGAAAAATATATTTTCAATAACTTTCCAAGTTTACCGTTGATATTTTCTTCCGAAATACAAGCGTGGAGGTCGATATCCCAGACAGCCACAGAAACGTCGGAAGTAAATAAGGCGGTGAGAACATAGGCAAAAACTAAAGCTGATAGTTCCTGTTGCCTTACGCCAAATTTTCTTTGCTTTCTTCGTGGTCCGGTGTGATATTCGTGTGACAGTGAATGTAAGTGGTCTTTTATACATGTTAGACAAGGTCATTTTAGCTTTTAGCTTCGTGCCACAAATAACCCGCGTCTTGTGAGCTGTCTCGCCTATGTTCCAATTGGTGAAAGCTTCCGCTGGTCAGTTTCCGCCGCCTCGCCGCAATGTTGCCAAGGTCGGGCTCAGATATTACCGCGTGGTGTGATTTTAGGCCAAAATACTAATTCACAGGATACTTCTGTTGCTGAAATTCTACCTCCGTTCCGATAAATGTTTGGTGAGTTGATTTTATTAGATAATACTAGATAAAACACGGGAATTCGGGATCATTCCGTTGAATTACCAAAGCTTAATACCGTTGGATGCCAGAACTAAGAGGGAGTGAATGCAGCACTACATAGTAGTCTATCACTGTTCTATTTTATGCTTATTATTGGCTAACATCAACACCATGAAAACGGCATTCTCGCAAAACAAATTGCAAGCAAGTTAATAATAGCGCATGCGCAGTGCACCAACGTTTGGCTTTAATGGCTCAACATCCGCCCGTTATTTGATGTCTCACAATGTCAAGCTCAGCCAGACAGGGCTTATTTTGCACAGGACAACGATATAA